>UZAN01058693.1:0-11873 GCA_900618425.1 Echinostoma caproni
GGTGTTATCGAAAGTCATGGAGTCAATTGTGGCAGATTCTCTGATGGAACACCTCGAAAGACACAACGTTCACTTGACAGCTCAACACGGGTTTAGGCCAAAGCGATCCTGCTCCACCAACCTGCTTCTTGTTCGAGATGAATGGACCAGTACAGTTGACGAAGGGGATTCGGCGGATGTGATTTATCTCGACTTCGCGAAAGCATTTGATCGGGTGAATCACAAAATTTTTCTGCAGAAGCTCTACACTTATGGCGTTTGAGATTACGCATTTGAGTGGATTAAAGCATTCCTCGAACAACGAACTATATCAGTTTGTGTTTCTGATTTCATATCCGGATCTATGAAAGCCACCCGCGGTGTTCCACAAGGGTCCGTACTCGGTCCCCGGCTGTTCCTCGCCTTCATAAATGGTCTACCCAAAGTGTTAGGCTAAAAAACAATACTGTTTGCAGACGACGCCAAAGTCTGGAACACGGTAACAGAACCAGAGGGCTCTCGAACACTTCAGGCATCACTCAACGCAGCTTATCAATGGTCTAAGGAGAACGACATTGAATTTAATGTTTATGTTTAATGTTAATGTTATCGAAAAATGTACACCTAAGGGGACACCGTTTCAAATTACTGATTCCCAAGTGTCGACTGGATTGCCGGCGCCAGGCTTTTGCTGTCAGAGTATGCAGATCTTGGAATGCTCTTCCATCTCATGTCGTTTGTGCACCCACTATTGAATCTTTCAAGCAGAGACTCGACGAAACCTTGGCACACCTGATATTCATACACCACTAAAAGTAAACACAAATTCGCTGTAGCCTACACTCTTTATTATCTCCTACCCGGAACTCTATGTGACTCCTTTTTCGATGTGTAACGAATTATCTGTGTAAATATCCTATAGGACAAGAGAAGCCCGAGCTTTTAAGTTATTCCCATAATAAAACTTTGACTTTGAGTTTGACTTTAGTAGACCAACCAAAACAACCCTCCTTTCTGCTCAGTCGCAATGACCTCTACAATGCCCTCATTACATTCAACGCTTTACATTGCGCCTCATTTTGTGTCTAAGGATGAACGCAGACAATCAGCATTCCTGGCTCTGGAATTTGACACAAGGACTTCGGAAGTTTTAAGATTGTGATAGAAAGACAAAAGCGTTCTGAGGAAAGCCGTAAGAATTGATCAATCCACGAGACCTAGGCTACTAGCTTACGTGTGAAAACTGTTATGGCCGTGAACGGATGAGACAAATAGTGTTGCTTACTCTGTTTATGAAGCTGTATCAATTTGGTGCTCATTACGTGTTTAGAATCACCAAGGTCGCTGTGAAAATATCTAGACACCATACACATTGCAACAAAAGAAGTCAATGTTTCGGGTCACTATGGGTATTTTAATTTAGGTGGGTTATGTAGTGCAGAGGAGAAACCGTAGCGCCCGACGGTGACACTACGTCATTTTTTCACTTTTGAGAGGATGATGTAGTCAGTTGGATCCTATTCCCCCCCTGAGTACTGCTGTTGGCACTATGAGATTGTTTCCGACTTCCCTTCGGCATCATCAAGGACTAAAGTGACCAACAAAGCGGAGATTTTCGAGTTTCCGAATCTATTTCATACAAATTAATAAATACGAAAATTCGATCTCACAACTAAGTACTTTCACCTGTTCGTTGAGCCTGTTTGCAAACGTTTCATCACCAACCAAGGTGACATCATCAGTGCTTGTGAAGAACACTGCAACTTCACAAGCACTGATGATGTCACCTCGGCTGGTGATGAAACGTTTGCAAACAAATTGCCAAGCTCGGTGAACAGGTAAAATATAATTCAGTTCACCCGAGCTACGAGAACCGATTTCAAATACTTTGTCAACTAAGTACTTCTTTTCTTAAAAAAGCTGTACTGTTCCGTGTTTATTGGTAGCTTTAAGTCACATTAATAACAATGCACTTCCTAGATGACAAATTGTGACTAAACACTCAACAGTAGGTTTCTTCTGAAAGAACCCTAAAAATAAGCCGGTTATGTCACAAAATTACCTCATCTTGAAGGCCCTTGAACATTTTGAGCAGTTGATCAGTTTTCCGTTCAACTTCCTCCACTCGACTGGTTTTAGATAAAATTGCCTGAATATTTTCCGTGGCTGATTGTTGGAAACTTTGGATGTTTGAAGCCAACTGAGCGTTCATCGATCCACCTTGACCGGACAGTACCATAGTTCTTACACTGACAGCTTTTGTGGTCTGATTTTTCCGTCGACTTCGACCGAAAAGCACGTAACGCTGATAGTCCCAAAAACGCAAACGTTCCCAGTGCTTCAACTGTCTTTCTCTTGACGGTTGGTCCCGGAAAGATTTTTCTGTCATTCGAACACGAGCGATTGGTGTTGATGGCGAGGATAGAGCAGGGGTAAGGGCGAAAAATAAAAACAAAAATATTTTTTCAGTGTTAAATTATAATTTACGGCAATAAACAGGCCATACACAAAATTCGGTTAGAAGTGATTGCTTGAAAGTGAGAACCATTTTGGGCCCTTTGTTTTGAGTTGAATTATTGCAAATGGTAATCGAAATTCACACTCAAAGTTTTTATGTTCAAACCGTATAAAATACCTTCCATCTAACTTGAAAACGAGTGCCGAAGTTGAAAAAAATCGTAACCAAAGGTGCATGGCGATTTTGAAAAGTTTAGTAGCTTCGATTGGATTCGAACCCACGCATGGACACCGTCTACGCTTTATACACGCACACTCCACCATTTGAGCTACGAGGCAACGTCGGGTGCACTGATCTTTTCCCATTCAAATTACCCATCCAACTTACAGAGGTTTATTGCATCCACCAGTTAGCATGTAAGCTGATTGCCCCGACAACGATGTGAATAACCAAATTTGTTATGAGCCGTAGTTCCTCCAAAAATTTTCATATTTCCATTTTTATTAGTTTTCATGAAATTGGATTTTATCAAGTCAAATAAACAACTCATTTAACAAATATCTGCCGGTTTTATGTTGAAGCTTTCCGTTTTCTCCAGTGCATAACAGTTGGTGCAGAAATTTCCTAATCCAAGTACTGAGGATTACGACTGGTTAGTACTTAAACCGCAGAGACTGTCGTGGGAAAACAAATAAATAGATTCTTTTGAAATGGTGCCAATGCCTTTGGAAAAATAAAGCAGTTAGGTGAAGTGCTAGCTAAGGTGACATGATTGAGAAAGAACCGATGTGTTCTTTTTTATAGATTTCGTGATTAAACGATCCGTCAAATTTATGATGGAGGAAAAAACTCACTAAATGGATGTACATGACGACTGATCCCTTTGTGACATTTTCGGATTGCGTATTTGATCAATAAATAAATGTGCCAGATAATAATGAGCGGTGGTGGCAGCGGAGATCGTTCAACGAATTCACAGATTACATGATATCGTTGTAAGGACCAATGTCCGGTTGAGGCGGCCTCGATTCTAACGTAAGTAGATCTGGGAGAGAAGAAAATGGAGAATATATACAGGTATGGCATGATAATGCAAATTTGGAGGCGAAAAATTGTTTTGAGTAATTCCTTCTCTAGCAGACACAAATCTGGTGTTAGCAAAATGTCTAATCAAGATCGGGTTTTATGCGGTCAGATGTCCCTAGAGTCCAGATGTGAGTAACCTAATGAACGGGGATGAGAGCGGGGATGCTGAGTGAGCAGTATGAATAGTAAACCTATTCAACTCTGAAAGCAGTCTGATGCGCCGTTCGTATAACCGGTTCACGTTTATGCTGGTTGAAGTGCGTGAACAATCCGAATAGCTGTTTACACTGGGTGATGAGTATTAGATAGATGATCGGCGATGACATGGATGCTGCAACCAGAGCAAATATTGTCCTCCAATTCTCTGAGACAACTTCTTCGCAGTATAACCAAAGTGAGCCTATGGTACAAATTCAGCAGCATGAATAGACAAGCACAGATCAGGTCAAAATCGTAACTGGTGCTTATTAGATTTTCGAATTACTATTGGGGTAGTGAAATGATATACACACTTGGCCGCAGGCTGATAGCACAGCACTTCCCCATCGCTTGGTGACAAATTCAATATGTTTGCTTGATAGTTTTGTGATCGGAACAAACGCAAATCAAGAACTAAATTTGAAATTTCGCTGGTTATCAGTTGCGGAAGTCTTCGGACAGCAAGACGCAGAAAGAAGTTCATTCAATGAAATCGAGAGGATCGGGCAATTTGTATGAAGAGATATCCTAGAGTGAATAAGTATTAACTAATATTTGTTCTTGTTTTTCTTGTCAAAAGATTACTGTTTGACCTCTGTAGCCTTTGATTTATCTGATATGTTAAACCCTTAGTGGTTACCCGGAAAATGTACCGAGCATCTCCTTGGCTCGTGTCATCCGGGAGTGTAGGATCACCATAAGGAGCTAAACGGTAAACCTTTGAATTAGGGTCTTCTTGGTGGATAAAAGTTGTTGAACGTCTGTGGACATTATGTCTCTCCGGCGCACCATCTCAATANAAGAAATGAAAGCCACTCGGCGATTGAAAGAACCATGTAAACCATGTAAAACAGTACTTGAGAGAGAGGGGAGGGGGTAAGTTGTAACTTACGCAAACATCGCAATCAACAAGTTGAGTAGTAAAACTTGGGTAAGAATGACAAATATTCCCAGGAGCATTGGTGAAAACCATTTAGAAGTGGCATCCCGACAATTCACACCGTATTCCTTGCAAGAATCCAGTTCATCTACAGTTTTGGATAAAATACGGAGGGTGAGGGCGAAATTAGAAGGGTGAAAGAGCACACTAATTGTTACGAATATGAATAGCTCGGTAGGCTGAAACAGATGAACAGTAAATGGCCTATCAGGATAGCAACATGAAGGGCTTTTTAACTGTTAGTCTACAAGAAAAGGAAAAGATAACAATTGATCGACACCTACTTACAACAAATCACCAAGCGAATATAGGTCAAGCGTTTTAAATTGCCCATCAAATTACTCGATTATCTAAATCAGTATGCTATATCCAGCTGTGTACCTCAAAGAGACCAGGTTAGAACCCTTTGCCCCTCACAGAGCACTACTCATTAGGGCTACTTGACAAGCAGTTACTCGATTAGAAAGCACTGAATGAAACAAGGGTGTAGCGGAGAGACTCATTCCAAATGTTGACGAAAATTTGATCTCTTCGTAGGGAACGTAATAAAATCCTTCTCAATCAAGAACGAACGATTTAGTTAGCTTCTTTTGCCCCCAAACGATAGTAGCGTTGGGTTGGTGAGTGTTTGTGAAGTCGGCTCGTCCAGCATTATTAGAATACAATCGTTTAAATGAGGAATTACTTCTTAACACGGGATATTCATACGCAATGTCGGTGGTCAATCGGTTAGAGTCACGATCACAGATATCCGGAGTCATGAGTTCGATTTCAGTCGTCACCCTGCGTATAACCCAGTTCGTATGTCTTCAAGTGGCCCCTCTATCACTGCGGATTTAATTCTAAAGTCCAGGGTGTAATTTAGTGGTAAATGAATAAAACAAGAATAAAAATTCAAATTTTTGTTTAGGGGAGGGTGCATTAAATGTGAAAAGATCGGTGCTGTCGTTATGATCTCGTAATGCAGCGACAAAGCATACGTTCGCATAAAAGTGTAGACGGTGTCCTTGTCAGCTAGGCTGTTAAGTCTTTTTATAGTTCAAGCAAACAAATATCATCATACAGTTTTCATGAAAAAGATTTCTTCTGAGTTAAAAGCTCTATCGAACTGCTTAATATTCATCTAAGATAAGTCCAATATGCAGCAAACTAGTCTACTGAATAGTACATGCCTGCGTACTTCCTATTCACTTGTCCCAGAAACTGTTCTCATACAGTTGCAAGAAGAACCGTTCGGTCTTCAGTTATGAAGTGAGTTCTGCCTCATCTATAGAATCCTTGAAGGCCACCAGTGTGGTTACATAATAGGACGACACGAGCTAATCTCCGTTTTAGGTCAAATTATGTTATGCTTACTACATGTTAATAACAATAATCAATCACACCCAAATCTCTGGGCCAGTTGTTGGACTCATATACTTACCACCACTGCCAGTCAGTGAGTCCAGACTGTATTCGCCAAAAATTTGGAAATAAGCCATTTGCAATGCATCGAACAGAGTCCGCAAATTGATCAGAGCGAACGGACTGGCGGTGTTTTTGAACGCGACAATCCATTGTAATATGGAGAAGCTAACCAGTGACACTATGAACAAAGCCAGAAATGGTAGCAGATCTTTGACCAGCTAAATACAGTGAAGAAATACAAGAAAAAGATTAACGAAGAATTGTTTAAAACAGAGATCTGATTGATTATTGTGACCATTTTATGATTCATTTGAACCAAATGCAAAAAGTATTGTTCAAATAAAAATTTATGCTGAAAGAGAGAAGTGGAGCATTCAGTTGGACTATGGAATGCATTGGGCTGGCAGTACGAACCGAAAAGCCAGGAAGCACACTACAAATGTTTCGCCTTGATGAATCTCATAAAAAGTGAGTATATCAACTGAACTAAGAATCACACCCAAGACATCATATTTAAAAAGTAAGCATACCTCTCACTTGTCCACGAGTAGCTGATCAGATTGTTCGGGCCTGATATCAGGAGTCGTACTGCCGACAGTCATTTTGCTCACTTATACAATGAAAACTTTCTTGATCATTGAAGTTTCGTTTTTGAGCACCCATTCAAGTAATCCCCAATTCGCAAAGTCTCGGATCACACGTGCCCTCTGTTGTGTCTGAACCTACCTCATATCCGCTGAACTCTAAAACTAATCAATCACTGTTCCCGTTTCAATCAGNATTACTGTTTGGAAAACTGCCGTGCTTATCCACAATAAAGAACCGTGGTGAAACAGAACACCGACGACGCGTGTCTAAGGCTTTGACTGCTTCTATCAAGGAAGAAATCAATACAGAAAAACCAATATCAGTATTATCGTGGCTTACATCCACTCTGATCGATCTGCAAGGTTTAAAAGTTCTCGTTAAAGTTTTTTCAAATGTCAATGATACTTTCACTACCAAATATCACCCAAAGTATTCAACATTTCAGGACAATCCGACAGCGTACACACAGAGATACATCAATTTACTGTTTGATGATGTTTTGTTTTCTATATAGCTTTCACATTTTCTGAATGTTTGAGCATACTTTTGGGAGATTTTAACCTATGTGGACACTTTCGCTCGTCTCTCTCAAGTGGAGTACCGATATTTTGGTCGCAGTTATCAGCAACCTCACTAAGGTTTTTCGTTCGAATCGCAAAGCCCCGACGTTCACCGGGCGAGCTAAAATGTATTCTCACTCAATGCATTTCTCTGTGATAGGATATAAAAAACTAAAGATTGCATTCCAGAATTCCAAAATGTTGTTCTAGTTAAAAGAATCTAGGCGTATTGAGCACCAGATATGAAGCCTGAACAAGGCTTCTGACTAATGAAAACGTCCTCCCATAGAGGAGCAAGCATTTATACAGAGAACGTGGTCAACCTAGATGCTTCGATCGTGACACTAACAACCTACATGCCGCTTTTATACATCTTTCGACCGGGATCATGCCACTTGGGGCTGGTGGTGGCTGAGTGTTTATGTCACTGAGTTGTAGCTCGGATGTCCCGGTTTCGAACCGCTCCACCGCCACCCATCCTACCAATTTATGTATTCCCCAAGGCAGCCTTTGTATGGCCATGGCCCCCTCCCTGAAAGTTGACTGTACATCTGCATAACAAGTAAATAAGAACGAAAGTAAAAAGACATTTTAAAGCAATTTACACATTCTCTTATTCTTCCGAAATATAAGCAATCTAGAAAGTAATTAGCGGGCTTCTCAAAACCAACGAATGATCAGGTGTATGTAAGCCCTCTATTGAGGTAAAGCACATCCAGCTCATTCCTGTGATCTCCTTGGGATTCAAGCTCACGGAAAGAGGAGGGCTAAGTCGCGTAAGACCTTTCGTTTACCTGCTCGATGACCAGTGTGAAGTTGGGTACTGGCTAGGCATGAGTAAGTAAGGATGCGGTCACTCTTATTCTCCATATGATTACTAAATGTTTGAACAGTTCTGTGGGATATGTCAGCTTTTTTATTGGTCAGATGTTTTTAACTCATTTTTGTAATCTTCACTTCTTCAAAACTAGAATCCTTCCGCTGACCGACGTTATTGCTTATGTGACTGAAGGACACCCCTTACAACCGGAAACAAAGCAAAATGGTCGCTAGAGGTTTTAGAAATCTAGTTTGGATAAATGTGGTTAGTTCGGGTGAATTATGGTGTGGACGTTGAATGTACCGATCCGAAACAGAACGAAACCGTTTTTTGGTGCTTTCTGTCAGTAATCACGTAAATCCCTTCCGCGTTTAAGCAGATTTCCGTAAGTTCAACTCTTTATCCCGTACATCGGGGATTTAACAGCTTATGCTCCGGTTGGATTTGCCAAGCATGCTAATGACTCGGTAATATGTAGAGCACTTCTCTGCCAAGCACCGGTTTAAGTTTCGCCTACCACACTCCGGTTTTTTTGAGAACATTCACAAATGACCCTTTCAGATATGCAGTTTGCAGCTAAAAACCCGTTACTGTTTCATCTATTAACCTTCCTCTAATGTCAATTCTCCTGTACTGCTCTCCAGTTATTCCTTTCCCTCCATTATTCATTAAAAATTACAGAGACTACCCAGGGGATTAGCTGACACGGATAATGTATTTATTGTGCCCACTAACACCATCATCCAACTATCACGTGATCACCGCATCGAGGTCAATAAAACAAGGTTGTCAATGACAGGATTAATCGATTACATTATGATTTATCTGCGTGTCACTCACATCCATGAACACAATCCAAATACGATTTATTTGGTCTAGTATAAATACTAGCTTTAAAAATACACAGACGGGTTTCGTATGAATTTCAGTGACTAAAATCATTTACAGCTTCTATATTTTTGTTTCTTCCTATCTGCCTTTTCACTCAATATATTCCCATATAACCTTAATTGATTTTCGCAAGGTCCAAGTTCCGACTGAAATGTGAGTTTTGTTTGAGTTACAGAAGTCCAAATATAATACAAAGCGAGATCTTGTGCCACCACACTAAGTTAAGCTGCAATAAATCAATTTTTGTTCAACTGAACACTTCGATCACCACCACCGGGTAACACTTACTTTTATAAAGTACTGGATAAAATGAAAACTCAGACTCACCATAGTCTGAACCATGATCACTAAAGGCCCGATACTTATATCCGCCGTGAAAGCTTCAAGCAGGCGATAGAAGAAGAGAAACAGTGATAATCCGTAAAACACATCGGCCATGCGTAGCAATGTTTGCTGAACCGTGTTCACCGGGTCAATTGGCATGGCATTGAATCGACCACCGGTTTCGAACACAAGCATTAAATGCAGTGCCATTCCCAGGACGTATAGCAGAATGGCCACCAGCTCCAGTGCTTTCCAAATTCTTTTAATATAGGCCCGAAACGACAGACCGGACATAATACCCTGTCAAAACGGGAGTAAGCGGTGCGAAAATTAGATGACTTGAGATTAAAGCCTTTGGTCTCAAAGCTGAGGATTTATGTGCAAATGAAATAAGCCATTTTAGGGGCTAATTGAGAAAGTTGTGCTTAGCTAGAAAAGTTTGTTATATAAGCTGCAGACCATTTAAAAAAACTCCAGGAAAAAATACGTCTCGATCGATTATTCAGAGGCACAGCATATTAGGAGAATTGCAAGCAGTTTAACAACTAGAATCAAAGCTTGTTCAACTGAGAATAAATTTTGGAGAAAAATGAAAAAAACTGCTAACAGGTGAATCGGAATTATGTGCGCTGAGGTGATACATCGGACATTGGTTTCAGTGAGCACTAATTCGCTGATCAATAGAAAGTGGTTTTACATGTAGGTCAGTTAATGTCGTATGTAGTGGATTAAGAAAAAACAAACATCAAAATGGTTTTATTGCTAAAAAGACAAGAAAAATAAGCATAAAGTAAATTATTCAATGACGAGTGTGGGAAATCCAAACTTCGGGAGTTCGCGGAACTAGTGGTTACGCAGTTACCTGAATCCAGCTGCAGCACTCTAGAGCAGTTTAAGACAGTGGTTTTGATTTTGTTATTTAAAACCATGCGATCAGTGTTCGCTTTTGAATATCGCTCAGAAATACCCCATTCATAAAATTCCACATTTTGAGAGATATCAGTTCGGTATCCTCAGGTTCGCATCATAAATCGTTGATAATCGTCAAGCATTACCTATGTGTTCCATTGTTTCTGATAACTTTGGTTGAATAGTTATAGAAATATGAAAACAGATGGAGTTGTTCTTGCAAAGAACGAATTTATATTAGTTAGACGTAGTGCGTTAACGTGAAATGACCCGCGATGGATTTTTTGTAGGCGATGGCCCACTGAGAATTTTACTGAAAAGAACCAAACAAAGTTCTCATAACGAGTTCGATTGTACAATTTTCGTCTGACTTTAACTCTCAATCAAATTCATATGAAGGTTGAGTCACAAGGTGTTGAACTAAACATCTATGGATTGAAAACGGATAGGTTATTGTATTGTGATTCAAAGCGTCCTAAATGTTATCGATTTGCGTGCAGTCGTATTGATTTGACATAATACAGTTACATAATTTGTTTGTTTGTATCTCAGTGCGGAAATAAATCAAATACAGTGAATCGATCAGCCTCAATCTAGTCAATGCACGATTCGATACGCGGCAGATAACGAATTACAAAATATAATTTTGTTTTAATCCAGTAGACACACTAGTACTCATTGACACGACACGTTTTAGTGTGGAGGACAATTGATTATATTTTTCAAAAGTGACCAAAATTACAAAATGAAAGGGTCAATTATTTCTCCCTGTGACCTTGTTTGCATGGTATACTGAATTTCTAACGAGAAACGCAAACCAGGAAGAGGAAAATGATGCACATTCAAAACAGTATGGTTATTTGACCAATTAGTTTTATAAATTTACCTGTCTCACGTTCTCCACAAAGTAAGTCATCACCCAAAAAAGTAATATCATATTCTCTTTCAAATCGTATGTGTTTTGACGTGGAACCGAGAACAGCAGAGTATATGTAAAAAAACACAGAAATACCAGGTGCGATAACTGTAATAGAGAGAGAAAATGAAATAGTGAGCGGAGTTGGGGGAGGGATCAGATAATAATTTATGATAATATTAGTGAAAAATGAGAAACAATCATAAAAAGGATTCATATTTCAATGTGTGGTAGGTTTTGGTAAGCCTGTGTGTAATGCACATGAGAACAGATCATGAAGTTTTGTGGAGTTGGAACCCTTGCAAGAGTGCCGGCTAAGCTTCGGTATATATATATATATATATATATATATACATATATATATGTGCTCCCGCGTTGGATTTACGCCCCACTGCCTTGTGATTCAGACTATTGAGTCAAAGGCTCCGGTTAGGGTTCCCAAAGGAAAACCCCTTCGTCGTTGTGGGCTACCGCGAAGTATGCCGTGCCCTAAAGTCTTAGGCACCCATTTGGAAAACGACCTTTCCTTTCTGACTAGTTCTTCTCAACCTCGATTAATCCCAGATGCCCCCTGTTTACGCCACTCATCGAATATCACTCGGCGTTTTACCGTCAAGGCCAGAGATTCAGAAGCTGTAGGGTTTTTAAAGCCAAAATCCCCTTTTCACTTGGCCGCCTTCAATGTCCGCACGCTCTATCAGATTGGCCAACAAGCTGTCCTTGCTAAAACTCTTGAAACTTTCAATGTAGATGTATGTTGTGTCTCCGAAACACGTATACAAGACACTACTTCCATT
>UZAN01058704.1:0-11864 GCA_900618425.1 Echinostoma caproni
CCAATGACTAACCTACAGGTAGACAGAGCTTAAGTTCTAAAGATAATCAGTGAGTTAAAACATAACAAAACAACGGGGAATGATGGAATACATCCGGCCATCGTCAAGCCGCTCGCAGAGATTTTGGCGGCTCCTGTGTGTGCAATCTGCGAAAAATCCCTAAGTCTTGGTGAGATACCGGAAGACTACCAGACGGCGGCAGTTGTGGCAATACACAAGGGAAGTGACCGAAAGGCGCAAGCAAACTACAGGCCAGTAAGTCTCAATATTGTCCACTGTACAGGACTTGAGACAATAGTTAGAAACCTACTATCCCCAACACAGCATGGGTTCCTCAAAATGAGGTCATGTCTCAGCNCCAAGCCAACCGCATTTGGAATAAAAGAGTCGTACTGAACAGTCTGGGGTAATACCCAGTTGAGAAGGGATAAGGGAAGAGACAGCATGTCACAAGACAATGGGCAACTAATTCATAATAATATTAATAATGTACCATTCACGAAGCCAAGATGGAATGTTCCACAGATAGAGCATTGAAGCTGAATCGGTGTACTGATAGAGATTCTGTTTCGAAAGTGGTCACAGGCACCTGGTTTGCATGTGCCACGAAGTTTAGTCAACAGAGTCGAAAGAAGACGAGGTGGAGAGTAGTTCAAACAAGAAAGAAGTGGTCACAATACTTCTAAGAGTAAGTACCAAGATGGAAAGTGTTCAACAGATACAGCATTGAAGCTGAATCGGTGTACTGATAGAGATTCTGTTTCGAAAGTGGTCACAGGCACCTGGTTTGCATGTGCCACGAAGTTGAGTCAAATTACTCGAGCGAAACTTGGTGAGTAATAGTCGTGCAAGTGAATAATTGGTCATGATACTTTTAGGAGTTTACATGTGCCACGATGTTTATAATCTTTGAAGCTGAATTGGTTCGCTGCTGGGAATTGGGTTTGTAATTTGGACGTATTTTCCATTTTTGACCGAAATGGACGAGATAAGGTCTTGTGTTTGCTGAGGTTTTCAGTAGTCGATTCCTTTTTGATAAGCTAGTGTATCAGGTATATTGATATTAAAGAGTTGTAAGGTCTTTGAGATAGTGAATTCTTTGTTAAGAACGAATCCAATCCCAAAAGGTTCTATGCGTATGTACAGTCGAAGGCTGCCCTCAGGCAATCGATGAGGTCTTACGAAAAAGCGCAGGAGAAGTGTCGTCGGAGACAGAGAAGTGTGAGATACTCAAAAACGTTTTTCAAAGTGTCTACAAAATAAATGATGGGCGCAATTACCCCTGACATTTGCCACGGGTCCGAGCTCCTCTAATGAGCGATCTACAGATAGACAGAGCTCAAGTTCTGAGGATACTCAGTGAGTAAAAGCATAGTAAATCGGCGGGGAATGATGGATTACATCCAGCGAACGTCAAGCCGCTCGCAGAGATTTTGGCAGCTCTAGTGTGTGCATTATACGAGAAATCCCGGAGACTCGGTGAGATAACGACAGTCGTGGCGATACATAAACGGCTGACCAAAAGGCGCAAGCAAACTACAGGCCAGTAATTCTCAATAGTATCCCCTGTAAAGGACCAGAGACATTAGTGAGAAACGCCTTGGGGAGAATAATGCGCGTTACAACTCGTTATCCCCAACCCAACATGGGTTCCTCAAAATGAGGTCATGTCTCAGCAACCTGTTGATGAAGATGAAACTACAAGAAAGCTAGACGAAAGTCAAAAAGTTAACAATCGTTAATTGGACATTAGGAAGAACTTCGAATCGGTGCCTCACCGATTATTACTCAAAGAGCTCGAGAACTTTGACCTTCCCGGGACTGTTATCAAATGAGATCATGTCTCAGCAACCTGTTGTGCTTCCTAGATGAAGTCACAAAGAATTTGGATGGAGGCTAAACAGTCAAAGTTTGTCACTTGGACTTTACAAATGCTTTTGACTCGGTTAATCACCGATTACTTCTTAAAAAGCTCGAGAACTTTGGCCTTCTCGGGACTGTTATCAAATGGATAGGGGCGTTTCTGAACAGACGGATCTTCAGGGTTCGGGTCGGAGAGGCACTATCAATGCAGGAGAAAGTCATCAATGGGATGCCACAGGGCTCTTACCTAGGACTGATACTTTTCTTGATGTAAGTCGATGACTCAGTTATGGGTTTGTCCATCCCGACTTTCTTGTTTGCTGACGATGTAAAATTAGTTAACTCAGGCCAGCGAGACCAACTACAGGAAGACCTAACAAAGGTTATCTGTTGGATTCAGATGTGGAACCTGGACCTAAACCGGTCAAAGTGTCGCATATTGAACACTGACGGTGGTCCAGTTAGAGTAAGGACGGAGGCGGAAACCGCCAAACTAACACGCGTAGCCCAAACGAAGGATTTAGGGATAGTAGTCTCCGAAAATTGCAAGCCAGACAAACAGTGCAAAGCTGCAGCACAAAGGGCGAGAGGTCAACTATTCCAGTTGAGAAATGTACTGGCCACTCGAAAGGCAGAAGTCTTTATCTTGCTGTTTGAGGAACTAGTGTGACCCCACCTAGAATACTGTGTCCAGGCTTGGGCACCCTGCCTTCAGAAAGACATCCAGTGTGTCTAGAAGGTTCAAAGGTTAACCACCCGAATGGTCTCGGGCGTAAGGGGCGAGTCATATGAAGAAATGCTTGAGGTGTTAGACCTCGTTTCTATGGAAAATGACGTCTTAGGGGTGATCTCATAGAAAAAGAATTAAGATGACGAAAGTATTCAGTGTCGTAAGCACGGAAATTTTGTTCACTCTAACAACCGTAGAAGTCACCAGGGGACACAGTCTAAACCTCTCAAACCCAGGGGATCGCCTCGGTGTGCAGTTTAACCACTAAACGAACCGAGTTGTTGATAGATGGAATCAACTACCACCGCACCTGATGAAATGTGCGATTAAAGTCGACTTCAAGAGGCAGTTAGACATGGTTTGAACTCAGCTATACCCAGAGGTAGTAAAGAAGCGGGGTCTGATGTTGTTTAGAGTTGACCTGCTTGTTTCCCGACTAATCTCCCTTACAGATATCGAACTGGAACCAGTCTCCTGCCGGAAAACATTTGCAAGACAGCGACTGAAACGAGTTTGAAGCTTTGGGAGAAGAAACCTTCCTATCGAAGCAAGAACCTGGGCGTTTGGTCGGCGGAAGCCTTTTCCGTCCTGTGCAACCTGACCTGACCTGATTTCATTTTCCAAATGTGATTTACTCGTTCATGCACATGCATGTGTTTCGTTATGCCTCATTAAATTCATGGTTTTGATTGAAGCCAAACCACGTGAATGTATGTCTTAAATTATATTATATTGAGACACTGAGCTACCCGAAGTCTGAAACTCTTTTTGTAAATAAGCGTAACGTTACGTCACCTATCCCGTCTCGAGCCGGATGGTTTGGATCTGCGGATCCGTCCACATGAATACTCAGGTAGCGCATTGGTGCAGTCGTTCGTTCGTTGAGTGTCCCAAATTGAACGCCCGGGCGTTCGATATGTTGACCAACATAGTTTGCAATATTGCCATTTAAGGTTGACAATTATACGGATATCGGTTTTAAAAGCATTTATATCTGACGAATACTCACGTTTTCTTATTACAAATTGCTTTTTTATGTATTTTTCTGGTTTAAGGTTAACCTTAAAATGGTATGAATTCATAATATTTCAATCCTTGTTAAAACCACGCATTAACGCATGAATTCACATCGATGTCGATGCGCATTGACATGCTTGGTTATTCATGTATACAGATCCTATGAAGGATGCCAGCCGAGACCCTGATTAAAGAACTTGGACCATGATTGCTACGTAGGACTTGTTGTATTTCTCAAGATGGCACCGTCCTTACCAATCAAGCTCCCAGATTTGTATTGTTAGTGTGTTTTCTTAAATTCCATTACTTTGATGTACAGTTTTTCCAGAGGGCAAAAGGGTGTGGTGCAGTATCATACAATTTGAGGTTGAGTTACAGATATTAACTAATCTCTTTTTCCGGAGAAAAGTAACATTCATCTGGTGCCTTTTTAAAAGCATTTACAGAATCGCATATTACCAATGCCTGAATCAACCGGTTCCACAGTGGAATCACTATTTTTTAGAGAAACAGGTTGCAGATCAGAGTGGTTTCCTTGCAGACTTAGATTGTCTTATCGTGTCATTATACGGAACTAGACAGAAGAGATAATCAAACCTCGGACTTGACGTACGCTTGACGATCTTAAAAGTCTTTATCAAGTCTATTCTCATCCATCTGCGTTTGAACGAGCATAGATTAAGATTTCTAATCCGATGTTCATTGCTTTTCCCTCGTTTTCCAGCTGTCTTCCTTGTGGTTAGACGTTTTACTCTCTAGTGTATCAGTTCCCTTTCGATAAAACGGAACCCAGGCCTGCACACAGGATTCCAGATGCGGGCGTACAATATACTTGTAAAGTGGTACAAATACCTCGGGTTTTCTGCACGTTATTGGTTGTGCATAGACTAAACGGTTGCTACCTGGCTTTGCTTTGCGGTCTTCACACACTGAATGCTTGGCTTGAAGTACCACATTGTCACTACGCCTAAATCTTTTACTTCGAGCACCTTAGGTATCGAATCGCTCTTGCCTATCTCTTCGTCGGTCCTGGTCATCAGAAGCTGACATTTTGATACACTCATTAGTAGGTCTCGCGGTTCGACTCATCTTTTAGCTACTTTTGTATTTCTAGCTAGGTCCTATCCAGCCGTCTTAACGTCATCCGCGAACAGAAAACACGGATTTCAGGTTTCGCATAACCATGTCTGAGTTGTAGGCAGTGATGCGAGCAATGTGTGATTTTCGCAATTAAACCATAATAAAGCGAAGTGAGTCCCAAGCATCAGCAAACGTCCTCCACTGATCTGTGGGGCCGAGTACGGATCTAGTTGATCTCCGCTGGATCGCAGCAAACACGTTGGGCGGAAATGGTATGTCCCAGGAAAGGTACCTCTGATCAACGGAAATGGTATTTAGAGTATTTCAGTTTAAGTCAGGCACCTTGGAGGCGTTGAAAACACATTCTAGGTTCGCGTTATGCTCTTTTGCCATTCTACCATGAACGATACTATCGTGGAGATAGACCAAGTAGCAGTTTGGAATAAGACCTTCGAGAGTGGTTTTCATCAAACGTTGGAATGTGTCAGAAATATTAGTCAAGCCGAATGGTATTGTTTGGAATTGGTATAGGCCTGATTGGAGTACGAACGTTGTTTTGCAGCCGTCAGTTTTATGTATCTCAATTTTCCAGTATCCAGAAGCGATATCTAAGGTAATGAAAATCTAGGTACCTACTAATGTGCTCAATTTTTGGTCTATTCTCGGAAGCGTCGAGGCTTTATTAGTCAACACGAACAGCTAGACCTATCGCGTTTCTTCACCGGGAATATATCGGATGCCTAAAGAGGGGTAGCATGGTTGGATAATATCATGTTCTAGCATCTTCTGGATAAGCTTTTGGTCTTTTTGCTGATAGTATATGGAAATTATTAGTGATTTGCAGAGTGGGTGTTCCTCTTGTTGGTTGTGTGGAGGACAAGGTTAGTATGGCCTACGTCGGTATTACTGTGGGCATAAACGTCCCCAAATTCCAGCAGGTCTTATCATTATCACTTTGTTGTGAGCTATTCGGTAATCGACGTGACGCAGGGACCTTAAAGATGTTGGTTGTGGTTCCTCTGATATTAGTATGATGGTTTAAAGTGAAACATTTGGGACCTTGTCGTGATTTTAGCCAGACCAATATGGATTTTGGCGTTCTGTGTTTTTAAGGAAATCAAATCCCAGAACAGGAGACCAGGGAAGATTGTCGAAAATTGTCATTGCGTTGTGGGTACTCAATTTTCTCATGGTCAGAGGCACTAAAACTTTGATTTGTGTCAGTTATCAGTTTAAAACGTGGGCACTGTTTGGGAACTAGGTCCCGTCAAATCAGGGAACATTCTGCTCCAGTGTCAACGTGGGTACTATTTGGAATATTACTAATAATATCGGGAACAGCAGTCAAAAATAAGGTTCAAAAAGAGCATAATGAAACAGTAGACTAACCAAGACGATTATGGCCACAAACTCGGGCTTTAGTACAGAATCTTTGTCAGTAATAGCGGCCTTTGGGTGGCATCCGAAATACATGACGCAGTTAGTGTTGCGGGAACCTGGCCAATCTGAGGTCGGGGAAGCCGACAGGGGCAACGTTTGGAACTTCGGTAATCTGATCGCGTCTGAGAACAGCCTCAAATTGTTGAATTCGTCGGGTGGTGTCCAACTCTGTCACTACGGTGGATTGCGGGTTAAGAAGGACCTGGTGTCTCACCAATGGGTGCCGCGTGCCGAACATGGTCTGCGTGAGGATCTTAGTATCACTGTCGACGGGATGAGTGTTGGGAACCGCGTCAAGCGCCAGGCGGCGAATTGCAAGATTAGACGAGGCTAGAAATTCACCGGGAATTTGAGTGTCAGTCTGAAACTGGTGAACAATATCTGCTTCATGGAAGCGGTCCGTGAGGCATTCCCTGAGCCGCTTGAGCATGTCTAAAATGATGGGTCTGTCAAGCACATCTTCATCTCGAACGATGTCATTGGTCTTGCCATCTGTGGGAGATTAAATTACTATTCCACGAACAGATGGTGGAAAAAGCTCAATGTAACCTTGGGCTGTATTAATCCGGCGATGGAAATCGTCACCCCCAAGGAATTTTTTCGGTGTGGGAATGAATGGGGTAGGTTGGGTTCGCACGCACTACAATAATGATAATATTGAGTTCGCACAGTTCCAGAGTGGATAAAGGATAAGAGGAGGGTTTGAACGTCTTGGGAAAAAGTCAGGAACAGAGATGTGGGTCGTTCCAAGACATCCTGTTCCTCAGAGCTGCCTTTCGCGTTACGAGGCGACGTGATGACAGGGTTACTTATCAGATCAGAGTTTTAATTCTTCTTATGAACGATCTGGAACTAGAGACGGTGAAATTTGGTCTCTTTCACATGGCGAACATTGTCAGACAGATCCGAAGCACCTCATAATCACGGTATTGTTCTCAAAAAGCACAGGATTTATTTCCGTAACGAATTTACAGGGATTCAACGCTGCTTGCGGGGCATACCATCAAAAAGATATGAAAACCAATAATGTTTCTAGTTTCAATACATGGGTCGGTTTGCACTCGGATGTTCCTGCCAGGTTGGTACTAAAAGACCTGAAAGGCAATGAAAAAAAGAGTTTAGTTATCGGTGATTGGTTCGGCCTCGATACTCTACAATATCCACACGTAATAATAGGTGTATATATTTTTTACATCGCCGAGTGACGGACTAAAATGGTGTCGTTTGGGGCGTCAACGCGCTAACAATAGTTTTGGAAAAGTGGAAGGGTGTGAGAAAAACAGTTTAGTTCAGGTCTTAAAACCATTAACCATGCACTTAAGTGCGCCGGTTTCGGTTGCTGTCTTTAGGTTGCCCAACAAAAAGCGAAAACGATCAAAAACCGTGATGTTTCGGATCTAGTTTAGCGAACTGCATCACTCGGCAGAGGTCTCAAAAACAAGTACTTAGTATTGCAGATTGTGATTCAGTCCAAAAAAACATCTACATGCATTTTATTGTGCGCGCACTGTCCATCGGGGGTAAAGCTGAATGTACCTACTATTCTGAGTTTTTGACTCTATGCGCTGTGTTTGTGCCTCTTGATCCAGCAACCTAAGCAGTATCGAGGATTTAGGAGCTTCCTTATGCAGTAAACACCAATCAGTTACGTTCACTGGTAGGTCTCACGTAACCAACCCTGTAAAAAGGACTATCTTATCAAACCCATCTTTGAATCTTTGAAGTAGGTATTGTGATCTACCGCAGCATGCTTTATTTGCAGGTGCGTCTCTACGTTACCGGAAACCACGTGGAAGCCCGCAGATGATGTAGAAACGAGACATGTAAAAATGCATCAAGTTATTGGGTAGAGTAGGCGTCACCCATCTTTCAAGTTGAGGTCCAAAAGACTGCAACTGGNACAGAGGTAAATAGCAACTGACCGATAGTTATGGTGCTCTTGTTGTCACTCTGTATCAGGCCAAAATTCTTGAGAAGGTGTGTATGCACAACTGGATGACTTATTCTGTGTGTTGATCATAGAGGTTTAATTTTCTGCCTCGTAATTTGGCCCAATGCGTTAGATCTAGTACATTCTCACTTACTTTGTGTGCATGGCTAGATTAGCCCCGATCAGTGAAGTTTGCTTCTCTTTATTCCCCTGTACCATGCTGATGACGTGTTTCTGTTATAAACAAATCACGGTGCAATAATCTTCAAGACAGGGAAATGAGCACATGATTTGTTTACGAACAGAATACCACGCTCGAAGCAGATGAGTTTTCTTAAAGAACGCACAACCGAAGCCTTCGGTTAGATAAAGCCTGACTTGCAAGGCAGCGGTGTTGTCTGTGAAGTCACAATACTTTGGGAGCCGGTGTCTAGTTCATCGAGTCGTACGCAATCTTTCAACGTGCCGGATGAACCTCAATGTCTATCAACTTGGTAATCACTTCCGAAAGCCTCAGTAGGGTCGGGTATCGATGTTTCGGGTTGTGGCTAGTCACCCTTCCCTTGTATCTCGCGAAACGCTCATACGACGATGTGTTCCAAGCAGTCTCTACTCAGGAAGCCCTACTCATTTCTTACCCTCGGCGGAGGTGTTTTCCCACCAAAATGAGATGACGAAAGGCCAACATCCCGGGGGGGATCTATGTATATACAATAGAAATGTACAGGAACCAAAACTTGGGGTAGAATCCTTAGTATTTCGCGAGATGTGGTTGTTCGGTCGAACTTTCTTGTGCCGGTTTTGGTTACTGTCTTTTGACCGCTGGTTTGGATAAAAGAGAAAAATTAAAATTGGAGTGTTCAGAACAAATTCAAACAGAAGTTGAAGTTCATAACGGCAAAAAGTTGTTTAGATTTTCTAAAAGAGCTGCACTTAGTCGGGGACGAAAAATGGTTATTTTTTCTGGTGGCTAAGAATTGCACCTCCTCAATCAGAAGAAATGTACATAACAGCTAGGAGGCTACCCGTGCGACTGAAAAATGACATGCCCGCATTTTTGTTTCAGCACGAATCGAAGATGTCTCTATTTGCCTAACAGATGCCATTTATGAAATGATTGAACTTCTAGCGCCTAATTTTCTCACTCAGTTCAGTTCAGTTCGTACAACAATTAGCCATGCACTTTCGTGCGCCGGTTTTGGTTGCTGTCTTTTGGTTGCCCAGTTGGATAAAATAACAGAATGAAGAGTCCGCATTCCATTGAGGGCCGGTGTCCAATTCATCGGATCATACGCCCTTTGGACGGGATCAAACGTCAAAGGTGCCCAATACAACTTAATACCCAATGGAGCCGGGGAACACTGCCACAACCAGGAAGGTGTGTGTGGTTCGTACGCCTCTTCTTGTTTGGTTTGGAATCAGGGTTTTTCAGTCAACACATCTAGGTGAACTACCAATGGTTCACCAACTCGGTTATAATCCCGGATGTTGGCTTTTCGTCCACTCACTTTGGTGGGGAAACACCACCACGGGGAGGAGGTAAGTAGGTCTTCCTCAGCAGAATTGGCTATTCGAGACGCTTGGTCATGTCGGAGCACTTCGCGAGGTGTAAGAGAATGTTGACTGGTCACAATCCGAGATATCCACCCCGACCATACTGAGACTTTCGGAGGCATATTCTTTGGGAGTAACGCGAACAACCATATGCTGTCTTTAGGACTTATTTATTCTCTTTTGAATACTATTCGAAGTGCTTTGACTGTTCGTTTCAGTTACATTTATGTAAACCAAACGCGTGGTAATTGGCTTCCTTATCCGGCTCATAAATGCCGATCAAATTGAACTTCAAGAGAACTCACCGGTACAATGTTTCGGCCAAAGATCTCTATGTCATACGAATTTTCACATTGGATGGAACCTGTGTCGAGTATACGGTCTCGACCACAACCACCGGTCGTGATGCTCTGGACTACGTGGCCCAAAGACTCGACATTGAGGATGTGAGTACATTTGGATCGTATCATATACATATGTATTTGCATGTTCGCATTTTGTAGACATGTTTTTTCGGATTCAAATATGAAGATTGGTCTGGTGAATCACGCTGGCTGTTCTTGAACAAATCGGTCAAGAAGCAACTGGACAAACATGCCCGCCAACATGCGCTCACCTTGACTGTGATGCTGTTCATTGACAATCCACAATTCATATCTGATTCACAACTGAGGTAGGTCTTGACTAATTTGGAACAACACGCGCTCCCATCCCCTAAGGCGTTTCTTCTATCTTCAATTGCGACAGGATGTCGCAACTGGATTGTTACCGGTGACTCTGAAGTTGGGTATCAAGTTAAGTGCCTATAGCCTTCAAGGTAAGTCGATCTGGTCCGGATACTCATTTATGAGATTAAATGCTCCTCATCCTTAACGGAACACTTGACTCATTCGCTTTGTTTGTTCTGACTACCTTCATTTGCATCTGTTATATTTCTGTTAGTTTTACACTCAAGATGATGATTTTGAATGCTGCGTTGATTGTAATACAATAAAACCAATGTGATTATATGAAAATAGTTCAATTTTTTACCTAAATTGTTCTACACGAATAGTACTTATCAAAATTTTGTGCCAAAAATTCAATCAAACGTAAATAAAAACATTCTATTCGTCGGAGGTGGTGGCCGAAAGATCAAGGTCACCACATTATCACTTCTGAAGACGTGTGTTGGAATCCCATCATCACTTCCTGATTTTTCCAGTCTGTGTTCTATAGCTGTCCCCTGCTTGATCGCTTCCCTTTTCTTAAAATGTGCATCGTTATGTATTCAATAAAACGAAGTTAAAAAATAGTAATAGTAATAATATTGACACTTACAACACATTTAACCCATCCAAAGTATATTTTCATTTTGTGTTCTCGTTATTGTACTATTGGCGAGGTGCATTATTGCACCCAGTCTCATCGAACTCTGTTGATTTCTTTTTGACAATTGTTGTCGTAATTTCACTGGTTTGTCCAAACGCTTTCATCAACTGCATTTCTCAGCTGATTTCGGGGATTTTGTTGATGTGGAAACAACACTGTCGAACTGGAGAGAACGCTCGTCTTTGAATGAGGTTAGTTTTGTTTGTTTTGAACAGTGTATTGCCAACTGAGGAGTTCCTCATACCACATCATGCAACGATTCACCGGGATTAAGATAACCCACAGTGGAGCTTCGCGAGGGTCTTTGATGTTATAGTCTAGCTATAGTCTCTGTGACATACATACTTATCTATGAAGTTCGGGTAATATCCTTTATTCTTTACAAAGGTCATTTTACTGAGAATTGTTTAGCACAACCTGAACTCAGAAGGGTGTTATACATATAAAATGTTACAATAACCTTATTTGCAACACCGGATAATTTGGAATGACTCTGAGAGAGCTGTTCATCCAAACCTACCCGGTGTTGCAAATGAGGTTATTGTGATGAAAATAAACTTCCTGGATACGAGTATATGAATGAACTGACAAAAGATTACCGGATACGCACGCCTGATGAACGGGAAGAACCGCGAAACCGGTCTTGTGCTTCTTGGAGAATTTTGTGGAGTTATTCATATACCACTAATATATATTGAGAAAATTAGCTTGTCTTAGCCACGACGAACGAAAAAACCAAACAAGGCGTTTTCCAGTGAGATTCATGGGTCTCGTGTGATTACTACTATATATGTTTTTCAAATGGCAATTCGTCGTGTATATGGCAAATGAAGCGTGAACTGAAAAGCTCGGAAGCACTGGACAGCTGTTTCGACCTGG
>UZAN01058709.1:0-11859 GCA_900618425.1 Echinostoma caproni
CATCCCACCATTCATCCGGTATAACAATTCTTGTTTTTCGTCTTACTTCCAACGACTTGCTCTCTTAGAGCATTCCGCCATCCTCAACCTTTTCTTATCTGATACCTCTTCCACTCTGTGTTCCATTTGTAATTATGTTCACTGCGACCTTCAATTTTTTCCCCTTTTGGGCCTCTCCTGTACGGAGGATTATGTTGTACATTGGATCATGCCTATGCATGCCTCAGGGGGCTCCGTGAAATATACACTTATTATTATTATTATTATTATATATGTACACATATATGTATATGTAAATATATGAATAGATGTATATGTATATATATAGTTATATGTATACATAAATATGTACATATTCATATATATATTTAAAAATACACGTACATAAATATATATAAATTTATATGTACGTATAAATATGTATATTTATATAAATATATATAAAAAGAATATACACATATATTTAAAAATATATATCCCACACAAGGACCCACCGGGACGCCCACCCCTTCCGTTTGTAAAGAAGCAACGTATCCGCGCGCTGCATCTCATTCACCCGTCTCAAATTATGAAAAGACACATGAAGACAACACAGGCATTTCTCAATCAGTTTGTGGTGATCCCATTGGAACCGCTTTTCGTTCTCTGTTCACGTACGCCGACAGTGTGCACAAACATAGTCTTCTCCGTTGAATCCAGCGCAGATTTGGTGCGTCCATCAATTGCATTGGGAACATTGGACCCTTTGAATATCTTCATCCAAATCCGCCGAAGGTTCTGCTAAACGATAGACGTTGCATACGTCGGCTTTGAATGGTGATAACTGGTTTTCTTTTCGTCTTCTGTTCAACTGCAACTTGTACCTCCGATCTGTCGTAGTCGTCATTCTCCTGAAGTCAACCGTCCTCAAAGGGTTCCAATCCCCCTTTCGAAAATTTGTCCACTTCGTCTACAGATCTATATACCCATCGACTGACATTTATATCACGCATTTCAATGTTTGTTGCCCTTGCAACTTTTAAAAGGTGTACACAGGGTAACGACCAATACCGACTGAATGAACAGTTGCAGTGTTCCTCGCCAGATATGGTTACCTTATATGTTCGTTCCCTATCATTAGTGACATACCATCTATGTGGCCTGTAGACTATACGTGAAATCTTTGGTGGACGCATATACCTGATTAGCACATTTCGAGCGTAATCAGTCATCTGTGTGAGTAAACTTTGTACCCAACGTTGATTGTTGGGTGCAAAGTAATCCCGCATAAGCTCTCTAGTTTGTTTATCACAAAGCTGTCCTCGAAGATCTGACTCTTTGCAGAATCTTGGATAACACATCAACTAATGATGATCGGGGAGTAAGTCCGGCCTTCAAATATCTATTTTGGATTTTAACCCTATTGGTTGTGTAGCAACCAAGAAATAACTTATTCTTAACGCTTTAATTGGTCCAGTGTACCTTATAAGAAAGCCAGGCCCGATTGAGGTAGTTTATAGCCTCGCTATTATGTTTTTCTATGTCCGATAGAAATCTAGCAAAACGACTTTCTGTGTCTGCNTGAAACGACCTCAAATTATCCCCATTATCTATACCATGTAATTGTGTACACTTCGGTTTCATATCTTTTAGGACATGAAACCGAAAAAATACCACGGATGATTTAGGCATTCGGCTTTTGAACGCATTGATCTGAGCCAGGCACCTATCTACCACTATAGTTTTATCATTTCCCATTTTAGGGAACACTTTCATCAATTAATCTAGGGCGGCCTCGTAACTTTTGTCACTCTCGTTCGGAAGAATTGCGTAGAAAAAACTATGACCCATACCAGTTTCGTCTATTAACATTACATGCCACAAAACATAGCCACCGCAATTAGGCTGGCCTGTGGCATCTGCAAGGCTGACGTCCGTGAAACGCCACCCAAGGAACCTAGTGCTGTTTGGAATGAAATAAACTGAATAAACTAAATCGTCCTCATATTCTATTTTACTTAAACCCTGCCCACTAAGCATAGTGCTAACGCAAAAAGCGTCTTACATTTTGTCACCATGCGACAACATAAGCCGAATAGACCGTAAATGTTGTGCATTCATCTTACGGCCATATGTTTTGAAGACATACTGCCGTAACTCACGAGTTACCTTAAAGTTACCCATTAACTCGTACACCTGAAACTCCTGTTCAAGTGTGAGTTGCCTACTCTTACATAAAACGAGAAATTACCTGTCTGAAAACTATGACTATGCACCATGGACCACTTTGCGAAACGGAAGACCCCATCGCAATACCGGATGGTCACTTGCGCTTTGCAATCAAAGTTGCGGTATCTATCGGATAAAATGTGTTAAATTTATCCGGGTGCTCCAAATTTCCCATTCCGATGAACGCAGCAATATTCGACGAAGAAATCTGGTACTCCTTCAATTAGTTAATTTCCCGTGGATTTCGCCCAAGAATCTCGTGTTTGCGAAGTGTATATGTAGAATTGACTGCTTGTCTCCATCTGACAGTCACGAAAATGCGCTTGGAAAGTCTCAAAATGTTTGTACTTCATCTTTATCACTCCCCGGATCGTCAGATTGCCATCCGTTGTGGAATCCATTTTGAGCGACAGCACAGAGCGAAAGCAGAACGGGGGAGTCATTTTAAATGGCTATTTATAGGGTAGCTATATATATAGTGCGCGATAACCGGTTATGTGATTTATATTGGATCCAAAAAACTGCCTATTACAAAATCAATTAGAAAAACTCCCAATTCTGTGGCGTTTGAAATAAATTTACTGCTTATTTAGACTGTTTTCAAAGCTGCCAGGCCATCCATCGACTGGTAGATTTATAAACCTGATTCGCTTGTTTCCTAGACTGTGCTTCAAGTACCCTCGGTTGAGCTTGGTGTACATGTTCGTTCGATTGTTTTCTGCGTTCTGCTTGGGTGAGCATACATCCAAGTGTGATTTTTCTATTTGTACAATTTATTATAATGTGTTTTAGATACCGTATAAACGTCGTGGTCTACCGTCTGTATTAGTGTTTTCATTGATCGTTCTCGTCGGATTCGGTTACTTGGGATTGTTCGTTATCGGGTTGAATACGTTCGTTCCAGTTTGGAATTTATCGTCGATAGCGTGTGCGAATTTGTTCATTCCCGCTGAGGAGTGATCGTTATTGCGAAGTTCGAGCCCGTTCGTGCTAGAACAGGGTGTTGGTGTAATTAAATACGCGTATTGGGCTTACGAGCTCAAGCGGACGCAACAGTAGTTCGATTGTCTCAGGAGTCGTCTACCGATTAGTTGAAAGTTGTTTACAATAAGTGGATGTGTGCCAAGCAAACATTTCTGTGTTTATACTCTTGTTGGTTGTCCGATTGCCCTCATGCAGTCGTGACTGTGGTCGAGCTGTGTTATTTGTTTTGTTTCAGGTGAATTCGCTCCCGTTGAGCGATTTACCATTGTACTTTATTTCTCCTTGTTTATTTGTGCTATGGATTCATCCAGTCACGATTTTTCAGAGTCTCAGGCTGATACTGCCGGTGCATCTCCCCATGGATAGTTTGATTATTGTTGCCCAGATTATGACAATGTTGATGTTCATAATGATGTCAAGTTAGAGCTGGAACGTGCCCAACTCGAGTTAGAGGCAGCAGAGGCGATGTGTAAGGCGGTTGCGGCCAAACGTAGGGTTGCTGAGAGGTTACGCCGTAAAGACAGGACAGATGTTATCGAAACTATTTGGTTACCTTATAATATGGACAGTGTCGAGCCAAGAGGTCACGGGCCTTATTCAGATGGCGTTACACCTTAGAATGTTCGTAATAAAGCTGTAGAATTGGGGGTTAAACCCAGAATAACTGATGTCTCAGAACAAATATTGGGCAGGACTGATTTCTCAGTTAACCAACTCCAGCTGCCCAGGTGTTAGTTTCCTTATTTCGATGGATCACTCACACAGTACATTCCATTCTTCAGGTAGTGCGACGACTGTATCGCAAGTCGGGTGTCTGGTGAAGGCCAGAAGCTTACGTACCGTTACCATGATTGCCAAGGAAAGGCCAGAGAGGCTATTCAAGACTGCTTATTATATCCTACTACGGAGGGTTATAAACCAGCGAGAAAGGTATTAGAAGAACGCTCTGGCCAGAGACACGTGTTAGTAAGAGCCTTATTAGATGGTGTCACCAGACATGGATTAGTGCAACCAAATGCCGATGAGCTGCCCGCGTATTCCGACAAACTTGTTAACTGTGCGGATGCGTTGGAACAACTGGGTTATTTCGCTGACTTAAATTAGGTTACTATGATTGAGCGGGTTCTAGCTAAACTGCCACGCTTCATGACGATTGAATGGGTTGATCGAGCCGAAGAACTATATCAAGTTAACCGTGAACCATCGTTCCGTGACTTGTGTGATTTCGTTTCTGCTAAAGCCCGACTGCAGAGGAATCGCTAGTTATTTATTGCAAGATCGTTATCTCTGACTGACACTAACAACAAAGTTGGTACGCAAAGGAAGACCTTTACATTTGTGTCCAACAATAGGGCAAGTGTGATTTGTAGACTAAACCACTTTGTAGACGATTGTAAAGAGTTTCGAAAGTTGTCTACATAAGAGCGTTGGTTGATGGTTTCTAAACACAGGTTGTGTTTTAGGCGTCTCCGACCATCGGGTTGAGAAGTGTTTATCAATAAATGGATGCAAGCAAAAGGGCTGTCTCCGTGTGCACCAAGAGAAAGAGATGCTAAGAGTTTATAATGTTTCGCGTCAGCTGTTTTCTAAAGGCTATAGAATGAGTTTGGGAATCAGTCCAGTAATTGTTGAGGGTCCTACTGGGTCTTCGATAACTAAGGCTCTGTTAGACACAGGAGCCGACACTTCCCTGATAAGAGCGGACCTAGCAGACTAATTAAGTCTAAAGGGTAAACCAGAGGACATTTTCATGAACACGCCGTTAGGGAATATCCGCAAAGGCTGTTCCAGTTTAACCTTTAGAGTAAAGTCCTTATATGGTGCCGAAGAAATAGACGTCCAGAAGGCATACACCCTTGCGTATGTACTCGAGAGTCCTGTCTCAACACCAGGTGCTGGAACGCTTTTTAGATGGAGCCACCTAAAGGGAGTCGACTTTCCCAAAACGAGCTGTCCGATAGTTGGTGTGCTGATTGGTTTGAATGTGCCCGAAGCACATTGGATACTGGAACAAAGACGAGAAAAGAAGGGTGACCCATACGCAGATCGTACTCCGTCAGGTAAGGTCCTTAGGGGACCGGTAGATCACAGTCACAACGGTGGTGTGTGCATGTCTGCAGTACACAGACTGTAGAAAATTGAGGAGGATATCTGCCGGCTTTACAACCAAGAACTTATCGAATGTGTCTCAAGTGACTTATATCAATCAGCCGAAGATGCACGCGCAGTTGTCATTGCGGAAAAGTCTGTGAGAGAATTGGAGGGACATTATGTGTAGTATTGTCGTGGAGAAACGATAAGCTGCTAATGGTGTGTAGTAAACCGGCAGCACTGAGGTGTTTAGTTTCTTTGGGTCGAAAGTTTCAAGTTGACCAAAGAATGCGAGATAAATATTCTGCGGTTATCGGCAGATATTCGGAGAGGCTATGCAAAAAAAGTAGAGGCGGAAGCTAATAACACTGGCATCAAGTGGTATCTACCACATTATACGGTTATGAATCCCAATAAGCCGGATAAATTAAGGTTTGTATTTGATTGTGCAGCGATTTATTCAGGGGAGTCCTTGAATATGCACTTGCTTCAAGGATCGACATCGTGTTCAGTCTAGTCGGGGTTCTGCTTCGCTTTCGTCAGAAGCCTATTGCCGTTATTGCGGTTATTGAGGATATGTTTTTACAGGTCAAAGTTCCAGAATTGGATCAGATGGCTCTCAAATTTCTATGGTGGTCTGAGGGTAACACAACTCAACTAGTTGAGGAGTTTTGTATGGCGGTTCACCCTTTCGGAGCGGTCTCTTCGCCATTTGGTGCGAGTTTTGCTTTGAGGAAGACAAACAATTTATACGGCCACGGTCACCCTTCCTCGATAACCGATGCTGTTCAAAGCAGTTTTTATGTAGACGAGTTGTTGTTGTCTGTCGATAATCACATCAAAGCATGCAGAATAATCAGTAGCCTGACACAACTGCTAGGTCGTGCCGGGTTCAAACTGACTAAGTGGGCTGGTAACCAGCGAGAGTTTTCATTCAGACTCCTTCTGACGAAAGGAGTGTTTCGCTTAAGGAATTGTTTGACGGTACGCTTCCTGCGGAAAAGGCCCTCGGTCAGGCTTGGGACATGGAGGGTGATTCATTTAACTAGTAGTTTAAAGTGAAGCAGTCCCCGGTCACGCGATGGTTGTTGTCGCGTTTGTCAGCTATCTATGACCCACTGGGGTGGATTGGCCCATTTATATTACCTTTAAAGTTATGGTTTCAAGATCAGTGTAGAGAAGCATTAGGTTGGGATGAATTGGTAGAGAGTGAAGGGCACAGATGGTGGTATTGTTGTGTCATTTTAGAAATACTAAATACTATTTGGTTGCCCAGATGGTATCTTCATGGAACTGCAGGGACAGACCACGAAGTGGAGCTTCAGTGACGCATCGGAAAAGAGCTATGGGGCTGTCGCGTACTTTCGCTTCATCAGTAAACAGGAATCTGCGAAGTGTGTGCTGGTTATGGCTAAGTCCCGAGTAGCTCCTTTGAAGGTTGTCATCATAACTCGTCTCGAGTTGTCGGCTGCGGTGTTGGCTACTCAGTTAGCTAGAACGATACAAAAAGAAATAGAAATATCGCTACGACAAGTGTGTTATTGGTCGGACTCTGCATCCATCCTATATTATATTAGAAATGATAAAAGCCGCTTTTCGATATTCGTCGCTAATCGCGTAGCTAAGATCAAAGGAGTTTCTACCCCATAACAGTGACAACACGTGCGAAGGAAGGATAACCCTGTGGACTTGGCCTCATGAGGTATGACGCATCAAGAAAAAGACCAGATCTTATGGTTTCAGGGGTTACAGTTTCTCAGTCAACTTGGCATGCCTGACTATAAAAGGGATACATGCCCCGATCCCTCAAACGAATTCTTAGAAGTTAAGGAGGAAAGAGTGATTGCATCAGTTGTTCGTGTTGCGTATACACGTTACTTTGAAAGGTTCTTCTAGTGGTTGTCACGGATGAAGTCGGTGGCCTATATTTTGAGGTTCAAACAATATCTGCTCATCTTTAGCAGAGGCGAAACCCAAATGTTGAGGGTAAGCCCTTGAACATATTTGGAGTTGAGAAGCAGTCGTGATGCTATTGTTAGTCCAGTACAAGCGGAGTGTTTTCCCCGAGAAACTGAGCGTGCTACGTGGTGAAACCAAAGATAACCAGCGAATGTCTAATAATGGCTCAATGAAACGCTTAAATCCCATTCTTATTGATAGGTTCTTATGTGTTGGGGGTTGTCTACAATGGTAGGATGTGTCAGAGGCCCTTAAGCATCCTGTAATCCTTCCTGCCAAGCACCATATCACACATTTGGTAATTAGATATCATCATAAGTTCGATGGTCATATAGGTTGCAATCAAGTCCTGGCCGAAATTCGGAGGAGGTTCTGGGTACTAAACGGCAGAGCCGCCGTTCGATGTGTCATTGTAAGATGTATGCAATGCCGAAGGTATCAGGCGCATCCTGGCTGTCAGAAAATGGCACCTTTACCTTTAGAACGGGTTATTCAGGACGGATATGCCTTTGCGCATGTAGCAGTGACTTCCTTGGTCCACTATATGTAAACCAAGGGCGGTCGGAACAAAAGCGATATGAATGTTTATTAATCCGCTTAAATATACGGGCAGTACACATTGAAGTGACTCATTCTCTCTCATTCAATGCGTTTTTGCAAGCCTTCTTGCACTTCATAGCAAGACGAAGACGACCGAAAGTGACTTTCAGCAACAACGGAACTAACTTTAGAGGTGCTTATAACGAACTTCGGGCGTGTGTTCGTTTTTCCTCAGATAACAAAACCAAAGGATTTATGTTGAAGCGAGAGATCGATTGGCGTTTTGGTCCTCCGGAGACCAGTCATTGGGGAGGCACCTGGGAAAGGATGATACGGTTCGTAAGGAGAATCTTGCACGCCATCACCCGTTGTCACAGCGTTACCGACGAAACTCTGTTGACTTTCGTCGCTACAGTAGAACGGATCCGTTAGTGCCACTGTCTGAAGATGCCAAAGGCTTAGACGCTCTGACCCCTAACAGGCTGTTATTGCTTAGAGACAACCAAACAGTAATGGATGTCTGTGACTTTCAAAATCATGCGTTAGGCTTTGGAGGCGAGTGCAAGTGTTAGCCAACACATTTTGGAAACGTTGGAAATCTGAACACTTGTGCATGCTGCAGAAAAGGCACAAGTGGTTCGATAGAATACCCAATCTCAAGAAGCGAGATCTTGTTTTGGTGTTGGATGAGAGAGTTCACAGGAATCAGTGGCCTTTGGGCATAGTCTGTAAAGTTATTCCCGGGTCGGATGGCTTGGTCAGAGAAGTGCCGCTGCGAATATGTCGGAATATTGTGAAGCGGGATATCAGAAAGCTCTGTCATTTGGAGGGTACCGGTTAGTTTTGCGTTGTCTTGGTCTTCTTACATCCCTAAAGCAGATCCCGCGACGAAGCACTCGGGTATATTCTTCGTTACAAACTCCCCATTTACCTAATGGCACTTTATTTATTCATTCATTTACCTATCGCTGCTGGTGATGGTCGTCACTAGTGCATAACTTAGGTTACTAGAATGCCTGCAGTTCAGCGTTGTTTACCTCTGTCGTATCTTCTCTCCGTTGAGCAGACACTACTGTTGCATTAATTTCAAGTTGGGCAATACAGGTTTGCCGTGCGTTATGACAAACTGTCGTCTGTGCAACTGTAGTACTAAAGCTGAAAGTGTTGAGAGTTGAGTATACTCTTTATGGTGGCTTTTAATCTGCTAGATGATGTATATCTCGATGTTGATATGTATTGATTATTTACATTTCAGCTTGTTTGTTGTTAGACAATTCGGGTTAGGTCGCCCTAGGTTCTACTTTAAAAGGGCTCTTTTTGTTAACTCGTACCAGTCGGTCATTTTGCGGTGAATGGAACTATTTTGAGTAAACTAAATTCTTTTACTGTCTTTGACGAGTGACATCCCAAAGCCTGTAGTGAAGAGCGTGGCAAAATGTGTTAGTCTGGTGGTGATCAATCTCTTTGTCGTCTTTACCGTCTGTGGCCTGGCGCATGTGCGTTCCTTGCGTTGGGTACCGGGGGCTTGTTGACGACAGGTGACGTTCATAGTTAAGCATGACTAGCTTGTGCACGAGTTCTATGTCGTCTTACCCTTATTTGCCTACATAATCTCCAGTTGGATGGGATGGGTTGTCGTCTTTACCGTCTGTGGCCTGGTGCATGTGCGTTCCGTGCGTTGGGTACCGGGCGCTTGTTTGATGACGAGTTGGGTTTTTACCTAACACCTAATACCCGTTCATGACAATGATCGCAGACCAATAACAGAGATGTGCGCTCCTACTGTTACAGAGGGACGAGGATGCCGCCAAAGTCACTGATGGTTTCAGATATCTAGTGTTATTCATTGATGTGATTGTTCATGCGCCTTCAGTGACCGAGTGAAGTGGTTCTGATTGTTTGCCGGTTGAGGTATTGTTTCTTTGGTGCAAGGCAGTTCGTCTACCAATGGTGTGGATCACTGTAGCTCTATGTTTTCTCTCGTGAGATGAACGTGATTGAAATAATATTTGATGCTTACTGCATGATATGGACAATTGATTCGTCGTTAGATTTGACTTGTAGCATATTGTATAGATTCACTCTAGTCAGTTGTGTATTCGACCGTTGCACAGAACGACATTTCTTGTGAATTTATAGTCAGCAGTCAAACCACTAGTATTGACACGTGTACGTATCGTACTAATCACCGTTATAAACTTCTCTTTGCGTTTTGTCGGGGTTATTTATTCATTTGTGTTCACTGGTACCCAAAAGCCATGCATTCATTATCAGTTGTTCGTTCTTGTCAGCTATTAAGGACAATTGGTTTCCCAAGGTAGCCTGGGGTGCGAGATTAATTTTTTCGTTTATCACATGATTCTTTCTCGACTCTGTGCCTCTCGTTAGTGAGACGGTCGGGTAAACTCATATACAAGCACGTTTCACTTTAATATTTGCGTGCCATAAAATTTGCGTCAGCTATATACGCCGATGAATATGTCGATAACCATCGTGTTCGGGTTGAGGCAGTTACAGAAGGGCTAGAGGGAAAGCGGTTGGCATTCAGGGGGGATTGTTACGCAGCTGATGCACCGTAGTTGGAAAGAAAGGTTTTCTATTCTTATTCTTTATTACTGTGTGTTTCCTGTGATTTCCGCTCTTTGCCGTTTGTAATTTCCAGTTCCAGTTTGGAATTTATCGTCGATAGCGTGTGCGAATTTGTTCATTCCCGCTGAGGAGTGATCGTTATTGCGAAGTTCGAGCCCGTTCGTGCTAGAACAGGGTGTTGGTGTAATTAAATACGCGTATTAGACTTATGAGCATAAGCGGACGTAGCAGAGAATTTGTACGCACTCGATCTTTTTTCACTAGAAAAGAGATTGTGCGGAGAGCTCTTTGAAATATTTACGATTAGGAAGCATTACTGGGATTAGATTTCAGGTCCTTCTTCGTTGAGGTTCCGCGTGGACATGAACTCAAACCTATGAAACAGCGTTGAATCTACAAACACACTTTTTTGGCGTATAGTGGTATTGAAAACTATCAAAAACAGGCCGATGTGAGGACTAAATAATGAAAGCAAATAAGCGCGGTATCGAATCGAAAGCGTAGCACACGTGTAGCGTTGGTTTGAACATGACCCTGAGCGGAAAACCGTGCTCAGTAAAACAAGCAGTAAGGTAAAACACAAAGAAATATCGCAGTCGGAGTCAGAGTTGATTGTGAAGAAAATGTGAACAAAAAACGTCCTCGTGGATTGCTACTTTTCTTCGTACAATAATAGTCACTACAGTAGTCCACCGCTAAAAAGCAGGCAGAAGCTTTCGACTCAAAACCGAGTTCAAAAATAGGTAATCTTGAGCAAGTGTGGACCTTCTGCAAGACATAGACTGAAAGAACCGTTGGCATGTATGGACTGTTTTGCGTCAGTCAAACACGAACCTGATTCGTTGCATTAGACGTCAGCATGGGAACCATATTGACGTATCCTCAACCGTTCATTCACACTGTTTCTCCCAAATAGATCAACGAGTAACGCGTAGCCGAAATCGGATCCAAAAACGTCAACAAAACGAACGATCCGGCGAGTTTCTACGGAACTGCATTATTAAATGATCATATAAGGAAATAAAAACTGTAAAAACCTCAAAGTGATCTCAAAACAACTTGAAAACAGGAGCCAATTGTTACCGTGAGCGTAATTCACTAAACCTGAATGGAAGATAATGAGCCTGGATAAGAACAGCACGCTCACCGTCACGCTGCACACGAACAAGCCAAATGTGAGCGCTCAGGTTGCGATTAAAACAAGTGGGGTACGAATGAAGCAGACAAACAAACAAAGTCAAATGGTAGGGTCGATGCGTAAATATACAAGGGGAGTGGAATGTCAAATGTTCATGTATGTGTGAGGCGGGTGGTGCTGGGTAAATGGAATGTGAAATTCACGAAATGTGGAACCGGGATAGGTTGACTGCGCACTACAGGAGGGATTTTCACAGATCGATCATTACACACACCTTCCGAATCGTTAATCGCACCATGGTATCAGGTGGCGCTCATCGTTTCCAGCATCCGTGCCAAAAAGAACGAAGT
>UZAN01058717.1:0-11854 GCA_900618425.1 Echinostoma caproni
TTTCACTGTTGTCATACTTTTTATTGAACTCGAATAAACCGCACCGGCACAATTCATACGAACTGAACTGAACTTATTGGTAGCGCCAACAGAAACGTAGATTGAGAAAGAGAGAAACTCGCCGTATATATGGGGTCGATCACAGTCTGTTCATCTCTCTGGAATCTGGGTTACAAGGGCGCCGACCGAGAGATTGCACAAACCAGGTTGCCGTTCTCTGTTCGTTGCCTTGACGACTACGTACCCAAGACCCTCGAGTAAACCCTAACACATTCTCCCGGTAGCGGCTGATCCCAATCCATTCCAACTTCAAACTACGCGAATTCTCAGGGGAAGGTTAGGCTTCCCGTAGCAGATACATAGGGCGGTATATTTAAATTCTGCTATAAATAAATAGAACATCATTATAAACACTGGGAACAAGTAACGGAACTCACATACATTTAATCGAATCGGTTTATTTTGTCACAAAACTCCTAACCGACTTTTCATACTACTTATTAGCATCTACGGCTGACTAACATGCTACCACAGTACCTGGAAGTTGCCCACTTTTTTCGAATTCCCAATAGGTGCGACATAGCAGGCTGCATTGTATTTTCTTCAACGTTTCTAATTGATTCGCTTCTGGAGTACGACTCAGGGTAAAGAGAAAATAAAAGTACTAATCTGCATGGTAGAAGTTCTTCTGGCAGAAAAATTCACCCATATTACTGAGATGAAAAAAGCACAACACGAGTTCGGATGTGTCACGCACTAGATCAAATGACGTAAGTTCTGTTCGGATATCAGGAGAAAAATCTGTAAGGGGGTTGTTAGGTCAAAAAGGAAGAAACGAGAGAGAAATGCACAGAATCAAACAATCAGTGAATGCACGAGCCTTAAGGTGTCCGAGATGCCCGAGTTCAGGATGAGCGAAGAGAGCGAGTCCCCACGCGTAGGACCAACATTAACGATCACAATCGGTGTTCCGGTCGCGTGCGCTTGCAGCAGTAGCCGATAGGACGAAAATGTCTGAAAGTGAGGTAAATGGAAACGGGTTAAGACCAAAAAACAATAAAAACACTCGGAAGACTGACAATTGTGGGAATTACCTGCAATGATGTGCCCAAACAAAGCAGCAAATCCGCATTGTCAATCCAAGATGCGGCTTTGATTTTGCGTTCCGGTGGGAGGTTCTCCCCAAAAAAGACAACATCCGGTTTTAAAACACCATCTGCACATTTTGGGCAATATGGAACCTGAAAAGTGATGGGAAGGAGAAAAGAGAGAGAGAGTAACAGAGTGAAAAAATCAAATAGACATTTAGATCAGATTTGGTCGTGTGCTTGCGACCCTCGTAATGTATTACCCAGGTTACGCGACTTATCAATTGATTTTCGCATACCTCTGTGGTGCTCACAATGGAGAGGGCAACAGACGGTGAGTTGCAATGAGCATCGTCATTCTTGGAAGAAGTAAGCGGCGAACCTGACCATGAAAAACGATCTCATCTGAAAACTGTAAACTCAAACCTGGTTGAATATACAAAACAAATAGGGGCATTTTGCAATTCAGTGCAATCATATTCATTTAGCACAATAAAGGGGGTGTATCAGTGCTTATTGAAGTTTATCCGTGAATGATGACAAACCTGAACTAGCTACAGAAGGATAGCTGCACAATACCATAGGGTTTAAACACGAAAAATTGCTTAAGGGGATAGCGCGCTGTACGAAGCATTAGTGATTCTGTCATCGCGAGAAGTTTATGAGAATTTTCATGAGCAATGAAATGCGCAAGATCAAAGCTGAATAAATTGGATGTCCAAACAGTGTGTTGAGTAATCCAATTGACTCCGTATGCAAACATAAAACTGCACTAGTAACTCATGTGTCGGGTTGCAGTAGCGAATTACCTAAAGTCTCATCAGTTTAGGCACAGTGAACTATATTGACGTTCAGCGATTCAGCCTGGGAAAAAGGCATGTGTGGTCCAATTTGGGGACGACCCTGGTCAAAAATCGATAGGGCCGAGCTTCGGGAAAGGATATCCCGCTAAGTGGTCCCTCCGAGCAATGCAAGGGTCAGACGTGACAGACGCAACCAAAGGTCTCAATATGTAGAGCTATTCCTCATTAAAGGCCGTCACAGAAATCTTGGGCGTAAAGCCGGTCCGTAGGATCAAGGTAGAGTAATCCTCGGGACACTGCTGGGCTGTTTCTGAAAACACGCACAAAAATGAGTGCTATGTGATCAGCTCACGATCGAAATTAGACAACGCGCAGTAAACTGCACGTAAATAATGTGACCAGCGTCAAAGGCATGTGAGAAAAAGGAGGATACATGAGTGAGACAAAAGTCGCAAGACAATGATGCGGTCACATATGTGAATGGGACAGTGGCGGCTGGAGCAGACCGCTCATCTATTCAGCATACATTTCTTTCAATCGCCGAATAGATACTTGCATACAATGTTTTGCGACAACGCGGCTGCCTACTAACCCGAATTATCATGTTACCATTGAGTGATGATTCACGAAGAAACAATACAAGAGGATAAATAACAATCAGTCATTTTCCAATATAGCAAAATAAAACATGACAATGGCCCCTAATTAGGAGACAACATACAGGGACTTGGCTCGTTGAGTCCGATCACACAGTGAGTGTGCTTGAAGCATTTTGGTCTCTACCGGGTTTGGGGTCCCAGATCAAAGTTGAATAAAAACCGTATCCTAGCCACCGCAGAGGCGGTTGGAATTCATCTACATAACCCNCCCAAAACAGCTTGTGAAGTCACTCAACCTACCATGACCCTCCACCTCTCATCCTCCCCCTCCCAATACCATCCCCCGAAATCACACAAGTAGAAAGGATCAAACGTAAGTCCCGATGGAAGGATCAGCCATATCCGGTTTTGTGAAACTGAGACAGAAAACAACAACAATCCCCACTTGAATAATCATTATTACTTTTTTTCCACTTTTCTATACAAAATGATGTGATATAAAATGTGACATAATAGCCAGTTTATGAGTCACCCAAAAAAGCTTTTTCGCTAAACTGCGTTTTTCATTCAATTTGTGTCGCTGGTATATTCCAGGAATAACCTTATCCTGTTCAGAAAGATGTTTGACCCAGTGCCCAGGTAATCTACATCTGTATCTCATGAGGACTAATTGAGAGGAAGCACAATTGATGATCAATACCAATCCCGATCAATCGTTCATTGTTTAATTCAAGTGGATTGAAGAGAAAGAATAGTTACGATAAACTGCAACAGTTTTAGGAGAGTTCAAGCGTATCTTTTTATTACGTACCTAAGTGTGACAAACAGCAGACAGGGTAAACCCCATAGNGCAACCTAATCCCTGAAACGTGGAGTAGTGAACAGCATAAGGCCCCGATATGTTAGGTGTGCTATTGAACCGGACAAATGCAGAGCTGTCTACCACTAAAGTCGGTTGGCTGGGCTCGAAACTCGGACCATGGGGTCCAATGCACGCTGGTGACAGCGACTAAACCACGGCGCCACTACCACACGGATAAGGCAACATTGAATTGTCTAACGTCTTGACTACATTCCAAATCCTGTATTGTATGAATAGTTCATAAAACGGGACAATTCAAGNTTCAAGGATCGTGGCAACCAGAGTGAAAGCTAACGAAGAAGTACGTCTTGCCAGTGCAGTGACGTACATACTGGACTGTTTGCGAGTGGTGATTTTGAGTACATATTGGGAAAGCCCTCAACCTCCTAAGGCGTCTGGAAGCATCCGAGAAGTGGATTCTGTGGGGGACGACAACTTAGGTGAACAAACGACTGGAAGTTCGACAAATTTTTGCATTTTTCTTAGCCACTTTGTCCTCCCTGCTTTTCCCTTCCGCGACAAACAATTATTCAGAATAGAACTCGATTGACAGATTTATGGCAATCAGTGCCAAAATGAAAGTTCTGTGTAATGCCAAGTATCAGCACGGAAATGTTCGGAGATTCTTGGAGGATTTCGAGGACCTGAAAAACATGGCCGGAATACGGTTGGACCGTTTCAGTTTCAGTCACTTTGAACCACGAAAAACCAAGAACTTTCAGGCGCACCTTTTCGTGCTTGGCTTTTGGCGGTCCATTTCAGCCAAACGCTCCACGAGCCTCACATCCGGAGGTGAATGTTTGGGAACAAATCGCAGCTAAAAGGAAGACGTGGAATAGAATAAACTGTTGGCCAGCTTCAATGAAGGGCGACACTTCTTTTTTATTACACAATGAACAAATAGCATACTGCAAGAGGGAGACTGTTCCACAGGTTGGCATTTCGGAAAAAAGAAGATTGAAGCAGAGAAGTACGGTATCTGGAAACATAAATCTGATAAGAATGACTAGATGCTTGTGTACGAGATGGGAAGGTAAAAGTGGCAGGAAGAGGAACTGCCGAGGCAAATTCGAAGAACAAAAACCAAAGTAGGAGCGGTAGAACAGGGACAATTCAGTAACTGACAGACGATGGGCTAGCGACTGCAGACTGGATGTTAGAGAAGGATCATGGATTAACCGGATGGTCTTTCTTTGACAACGATCAAGAAGGGAAAGGGAAGAAGACGAAGCCCCACCCCACATGTGACTACAGTATTCAAGAGCAGGGTGGATTTGAGCTTTATACAATGGAAGATAAGCTGGGATGGAAAAAAAATGTCTGAGGCGAAATAGAAATCCAAACTTGCGCGCAGCACGAAAGGCAAACTTAGCTATAAAAAGAGACCAGCATAAAGAAGTTGTCCGCAATAGAAGAAGGGAAACAGAGTCTGTAGAAGGCAGTTGAGTGGAACTAAAAGATAAATGGGGGGAGGAGAATGAGAGATGTTTTCAGGAAACTGGAAGAAGAGGGCTTTTAGAAATATCGAATGAAACGTGGTTTGCAATGCCCCACTTTTCAGTTTCAGTTGAAACAACCATTAAGCATGCATTTCCGTGCGACGCTTTTGGTTGCTGTCTTTTGGCTGCTCATTTGGGTGAACAATAGGAGGAAAACAGGAAGGTTGAAAGTAGGATCGACAAGAAAATTGAAAAGTTCAGTGGACTAATGATGCAGAGAAATTGAGAAGATGCACGAACGCCACTGTTTGTGACATGTAGCCATATCACTCAGTGAGTCTAACCATCGGTTCATTCACCCAGAGGTCCCCAGCCAGGGAGCCCCAGGAGATGTGTTCGAGGTCGGAGACCAGTGACACATTAACTGCCCTACGGTCACCATCGATGTTGGTTTTGGGCATGGCGAGCAGTGCGGTAGGAGAGGGAGCAGTGGAAGGTAGCGTCATCAGCAAAAGAATGGATTGGGTTGGCAGTTTGGGAAAGGAGATCACTGACAAATAGAGGGAAGAGGGTTGGCGCAAGTACTGAACCTTGGGGAACATCAGCGTTCACAAGGAATGGCTGAGATAGAACCCCATTAACTCGGACAGAGATGGTGCACTCACTGAGGAAACTTGATATCCACGATACGAGCACCGGAGGGAACCCGAACGTGGGTAGTTCCGCCGGTAAACCTTCATGCCAAACGCGGTCGAAGGCCTTCGAGATGTCAAGCGAGACCAATTTTGTTTCTCCGTGGTTATCGAGTGAAGCTGACCAGGATTGTGAGACAAGAGCCGGCAGGTCACCGGTGGAACGACGCTGTCAAAAGCCATACTGGCGGTCGCTCAGTGGTCCTTCACGTTCAAGGAATGTGCACAGTTGTTCAGAGGATCGTTTCCAACACTTTTGACAGAACAGATGTGAGGGAAATGGGTTGGTAATTGTTTGGATTAGAAAGGTGGCCGCGTTTGGGAATGGGAAAAATCACGGCATTTTCAGGATGTTGCAAAGGAATAAAGTTAGAGGGAAAGACTGAAGAGGCGACGTAAAATAAGAGCCAGCTGGGGAGAACATATTTTGAGGACGATGGGTGAAATACCGTCCGGACCGGGTGGTTTGCTTGCGTTTAGAGAGAGCGATGTTTGACGGATTTTCCTAGTGCTGTGGTAGAAAAGGGTTGCCAGTGAAGAAGGAAGAAAGCGGAGGTGTAGAAAAATGAGGTAAGGTGGAGCTGGTGGCATATTGGGAGGTAAAAACCTTAGCCTTTTTAAGTGGTTGACATACAACATCACCAGAGGGATTACAAATGGGGGGGAGTTGGAAGGGCAGAAATTACGGGAAATTGTTTTGGCAAGGGAACAAAATGGTCGGCTACCGGTGGCGGACGAGACCGCCTATTCGGCTTTACGGCGAACGAAGCGTTCTTTGGTTCTCTGAATGGTCGTCGAGCATCTGTTCCTAGCTTGCACGAAGCAATGGCGGAAGAGGAGGGTGAGCGAGCGGCGGAAAGCTGAAGGTTTTAGGCGTACAGCACATTCAAGGGATTTGGGTTCGCCGGGTTGAGAAAGATGCAGGATAAAAAGATGCATACCATGAAGAACAACGTCGGTGAAGTTGGAAACATCCGAAGAGAAACAGCAATCGTTCCAGGGATAAGCAGCTAGGAGATCATAGAAACCGTCCCAGTTGGGTGAGTTGTGGCGCCAGAATGTGTGTCTCGTGGTGGGTGGTGGCTCGGGGTTTGAAAAAACCTAATACAACAAGAAACAATGCAGTGATCTGATGAGCCAACAGGTGAGGTACCAATATCTCAGAGGAAAGAAGGTACCGAAGTGAGAGTTAGATCCAGGGTGTGGACAAGATCGCCAGCTCGATCAGGGAAGCGTGTAGGGAGGTCAAATAGTTGGCTCAAGTTGTTCACCAAAGCGAAGTGTTCGACTTTGCGTCCCAGACGTCAGACTGTGTCAAACAAATCAAGGTAACAATTTCGATCAAAGCTGTAATAAATCGGTTGAACAAACTGTACATTGACACTATCCTGGGAAACTCTAGTGGCACGTGGAGGTCTATCAACCGATTGTGTGGCAGTAGCCGTAAACACAAAAAGGAAAATGTCGATATTGAAAGACTAAATTCTGAGTTTAGTCCAGTTCCACGGTGCACTGCCCTGCCAGACTTAGTCAGCTCTATGCCAACACCAACTATCGAACACGAAACAGTCCTGAAACAGCTACTAAAAACTAAGTTGAATAAAGCATCGGGCCCTGATGAACCTTCACCAGTATTACTCAAAGAATGTGCGGGTACCCTTTGAGTCTCATTGTCAAAAATATTCAATGACTGTATTACAAGTGGAAAAATTCCTGATATTTGGAAACTGGCCAAGATAACTCCCGTTCCAAAAAAGGAACTTGAGAAATATCGTCCCATCGCCTGCACGTCAGTCTTGCTCAAATTACTTGAGAGATGCTTATTACCGTGGGTTGCCACTGAGTGTGACGAAGACGACATATCAATTGGCATATCGCTCCTCGCGGTCAACACTGGACGCTGTTGCATATCTCGATCATTCAATAATCTCGGCACTAGATAAGAAAAGTAAGACCGTCAGAATGATGTTCTTAGACCACAAAAACGCTTTCGGCAGTCTTGATCGATTAGTATTGCTCAACCTGATTACTGAAAGTGGTGTAAATTCAAACGTTAGCAAACTGATCTGTGATTGTTTCACAGATAGAAGGCAGTTTACATGTCTCAACGGCAAAAGTCCTCCACTCGCCAAGTTTCTTCTGGTGTCCTGCAAGGTGCAATATTTTCCCCATTTTTCTTTTCTATGCATGTCAAACAATTTCTGATTCCTCCTGCATTCATTGGCTGTAAATACGCTGATGAAGTTGTTATATATTGCAAAGCATTCACCCCTGAAGAGGCTTCCGAAATTCAAAAGCAAGCTGAATGACGTTATCACTTGGTCCTTGTCCCGTTCCCTCTCATTGAATGCCCCTAAATGTCAGGATGTTGTGTTTTCCCTCTTGGCCATGTACCATATTCAGCCCTTACAGATAGATTCCCCACCCTCTCTGCAAATCAACCCCTACCGAAATCAAAAATAGTAAAATACCTTGGCGTCACCGTATCACACAATTTATAATGGTCACTGCACGTTCAAAACACATTCTGCAAAGTTAGAAAGCTTTCATATTTCTCACTCCGATTGAGATTACTTTCTGTTCCCCACAAGCTGATTGTTAGATTTGTGATGCGTGCATGCTACCCCACTGGTTGTATTGCTCTCCAGTAATTTTTCCCGGTTTGTTGAAGAAGGACTTTTATTTACTGGCGAGATCTCTGAAACACATCTCTAAATATAGTGGCATTGTCAGGGACAAACTGGCTGATTCTATCAATGACAGACACCTACAAGCATGTAAAAATTTCGCCGCCAAAATGCTCTCAGACACTCACCACCCATTACACAATGAATTTTCAAAAGCTGTATCTACATCATAGACACGCTCAAGATTTCAACTTTTATTTACACGTACCTGTGCTAATCGCAATTCCGTTCTGCCATATCTAGCACGCCTACTTATAGACAAAGACAAAATTTCCACAGAATTGCGCAACCGCTTACTTCATTGACAAACACCTCATTCCGTTCGTTTCATTATGTAATGATTATGCAAATTTGAATCCACGAATGTGGTGCAATTGCTGAAAATACACCCATTAGGGTGTATAAAGCTACTACTGGCTTGACTTGACTTAAAGGTACAATAATCTTTATAAAAAAGAAAAACGTTCCATGATTGGCTTCTGGGCGGAATATTGCCAGGCTGCTCAAGCCAAGACAGGTGAATTTTCTTGAGGAATGCACAACCGGAGCCTTCGGATAGCCAAAGCCTGACCCGCAAGCAGCGGGGTGGTGTTTGAAAACCACAATCCATTGGGGGCCGATGTCAAGTTCATCGGATCATACGCCCTTTGGACGGGGTAAAACGTCCAAAGTGCCCATTAAACCTCGATGCCCAATCGAGCCGGTAACCACTGCCACAACCAGGAAGGTGTGCGCGTGGTTCTTACGCCCCTTCGCGGTTGGTTTGGAATCACGTTTATGGCCAACTCCTCTAGGTGAACTACCAGTGGTCAACAAAACCGGCTATGGCCCCGGATGTTTAATTTAATTTAGTTGTCTTTTGACTGCCCATCTGGATGAACAGTAGGAGAAAGACAGGAAGGTTGAAAGAAGAATCGAAGAGAAACTTGAGAATTCTAGTGGACTAATGATGCAAAGAAATTGGGAAGATGCACGAACGCCACTGGTTACGACACTTGGCCACATCATTCAGCGTCTCTAATCATTAGTTACGATCATCCCGAGGTCACCATCCAGGGACCCTAACAGGACCTATGTGACCCAGACTCCTGCCTAGGTTTTCCTACCCTCATGCCAGGTCTGAGTGTGATCACTCTTGACTTCATTCCATACACTATCTAACTGGGCGAACATCGCTCGCCGTGGCAACCTATTTTGCGACGTGCGTAAAACATCCCCCTGTCAACGGAATCTATGGAGGTTGACCACTTGCTCCAATGGGCGACCGCAGTTACCTAAAACTCTGCACCCAACCTCAGCATTGTTCGTCCGGTTACCTCACCAGATTCGTGAAATGCCACGTAGACAGCGGTGTTCAAACACCGACAGTCCATCTTTATCCTATTTCCTTAATGGTCGAGTTTCTGCACCGTATAGTAGAACTGGCCGAACTGATGTAGCATACACACGACCATTCAGAGATAGCTGCATGTTGCGATGGCGCCACACATGCCCCAAGATGGCGAGTGCCAACCGAGCCTTCTGTATGCGAGCTGACAATTCATCAGTGATGCGTCCGCCGGGTGAGATCTAGCAGCCCAAATAACAAAACTCATCCACTTGCTCTATTACTTACCCAGTAAGAGTGAGTCTGGGTACTGGACCAACCAAATATTGTAGTAGCATTTCACACTTTGAAGGTGCAAAACGCATACCGAACATGGCTACGCTAGCATCCAAACTATCCTGTAAAGCTTGCTACTTACATGGATCTTCACTTAGCAGCACAATGTCGTCTGCATACTCTAGATCAATCCGCCGCCTGGGAGCAAATCAATGTCGCTCTCCGCGCACGAGGATAGGGCTGTTTTCATAGTAAAATCTGGAACAAAGTTAAATAAAAAGGGAGAGAGAGGGGCAACCCTGACGGACACCACTTTCCGTGGTGAACTCAGGTGAAAAAGTGGCGTAAGCTCCAACTCGGCTTCGGCCATTAGTATAAAGGGATTGTAATATTGAAATAAACTTCTCGGGCAAACCCTTCAGGGAAAGGCGATCAACTCAGTCGAAAGCCGCTTTCAGATCGAGAAAGACAAAGACGGTGAATCTACGAGACGAATGTCGATGCTCCAGAAGTTGGCGAAGAGTGAAGATGTGGTTGATACAACCTTGACCAGGTCTAAAACCAGCCTGGTTCTCAAGCGTGCACCGTTCACGTGCGGTAGACAATCGATGGAGTATGACGCCAGTGAGAAGTTTAGAAGCAATGTTGATTAAACTAAGTCCTCTGTGGTTTTCACAAGAGGACCCGCCATCTTTCTTGTATATCGGAATGATGACCGATTCACACAATTCGGTTGGAACCTGTTTCCTCTCCCATATCGAGTCTAGGAGTTTCGTTAACTCCAAAACCAACACTGAACCTCCATTCTTAAAAACCGATGAGGACAGTCCATCTGAACCGGAAGCCTTGTCTTTTGATATAGCTTACTTCCCGGGAAACCTCCATTTCAAATGGAAGACTGGTGTCAACTAGGAGTACTTGCCCAGTCGAAGTGGGTTGGGGGAGGGGTGATATGTCAGATATCAATGGGGGCCAGTTGAACTGAGCCTCGAATTGTTCAGCCCATCGAGCAAGACGGTGTTGCTGATGACGAATCGGTGTGGCATCGGATTCCCTAAGTATCTCACTTACGCCTATTTTCCTGGGGCCCGTGTTTCTAATTAGACGGAAAAGATTGCGACTATCATCAATAGTCACAGCTTTATCCAGCTCCTTACACTTTCCTACCCACCACTTCTCGCTTTAATTCCTTAGACTCTTGATGAGCTGGCGTTTAAGGGAGTTGCACGCTGTAATATGTGGCATCAAGAGGAAGGGTTCTGCGGGCGTCCAGCAGGGTAGCCTAGGTCGACGAGATCCATCTTTTGTGTTTTGAGCTTGTGCCAGGGTCCGACGTTGTTTTTATCGATATTTGCATAGATTCCTTGATTTGCTTCAAAGTGTCATTGAGTCCTTCGGATGGTGGTTGAACAGATATGCGATCGGAGAGCTCCGCTTCGAAGGCCGATTTACAACTATTGCTGACATTGTACCGTGGGTATCCGTTGTCGGTGGCTCTATTGTGGTTGTTTGTCAGGCTGAAGGAGAATTCGAAAGAAGGCGCGGTCTGTATCCACAAGTGTTAACGAATAAGAACGGCCGTCTTGCTTCGGCCCTCTGCAGCGGTAAATGATAGCGATGTTGTGGATTTGGGTCCAGTGCTCTGAAGAGGTTGGCGGTGTCCATGTAAGGCGGTGAAGTTTCTTGTGCGAGAAGTTCGTGCTTAACAGGAACAGTCCATGGTCCACACAGAGTTGAAGAAGGCGATCTCTTTTGTCCGTCCGGTTGGCTGGGGTTGCATGTGGTCCGCCAAGAAGCGTTCCTGATTCGTCCAAGGATCCCACTTGAGCATTGAAGTCTCCGGCGACTACTAGAATGTTCATTGATCGAAAACTTTGGAGTAATTGAGATAGATCCTTGTAGAACTCATCTTTGATTTCCGGTGTACTGTAATCGGTTGGTGTATACACCGATACGACGAATAAGCATCGACGCTTCGTTCTGTAGCATTTGACCCGTGCGGAGCCGTTGAAACGTACAGCGCACAATCGGCTAATGACTAGAATCCAGTCAAGAAGCGAGCGCTCAGTTTTGGCACTTGG
>UZAN01058724.1:0-10341 GCA_900618425.1 Echinostoma caproni
GACTTCAACATTCAAACTTGATCGATCGCCAATCTCCTGAAACTGTAACGCGCCGCTCCAGGGTAGGCGCCATGTGTAGGCCTGGATCACCACAAATACTTTCTGTTCCCCACAAGTGGATTGCTAGATTTTTGAATTCAAGCATACTACTCCCCCACTGGTTGTATTACTCCCCAATGATTTAACCCGACATGTCGGAGGAAAATTTATATAAGGACAAGATTGCTGAAGCACACCTCTAAATGCAGTGGCATTGCTAGGCATAAGCTCGCAGATTCTATCATGGACAGACACCTCAAAACATGTGAAAATTTTATTACCAAGACACTCTCAGACAATCATCGATCATTGCATAACAAAATTTGAAAAGCTGTATCTGCATCATCCACACGCTCAAGATTTAAATTTTTATTTGCACGTGCCTCTTTATATCGTTATTCTGTTTTGCCATATCTTGTACGTTTATTTGTTGACAAGGGGAATGTTTTCATAGACTTGCTTTATTGCTTGTTCCGTTGACAATGGCGATATCTAGTAATTACAGTTTCATTTTTTATGATTTTGTAAATTTGCATCCAAAGATATGATGTAAAATACTGAAATTTAGACCATCCGGGTGCATAAAGCTATCACTGACTTGATTTGACTGTAATAATAATAATTCAGTCTGCATCGGCCATCCGCATATGGTTTTGTGACGTAGCTATGATCCATTTGCACAACTACTTCACATGCACATAGTAAGGCATTTACAAAATTAGCCTCAGACGCATCTTTTGAATGATATAATTAAGTCAAACAGGGATCCAATCACGGAACACGAATCACGAAATACGGAATACTGATTAGCAGTCCAAGATTTCACGTTAGCACTGAACCGCATTAACGCTAGCACACGAGGAAAAGGCCTCAGCAGTGGTGGTTCATTTATTGGAAGAAATAAAGGGGATCAGATAATATGTACAAAGTAGGCTCATTGATTATCCAGGCTTCTACCAATTGCGTTCCAGTCTTGCTGGCTTCGTTCTGCTTCTGTCTGGGCCGCAAAATCTCTGATGGGCTGCTACGATCTATCTATGGTATGAAGTCAGAAGCAGTGGCACGTACGCGCGTTGTTGACGTCATCCGTGAAGTTTGATTGATCGCATTTGTCCAAAAACTGTAACGCGTCGCTCCAGGGTAGTCGTCATCTCGTAGGCCCGGATCACAACAGAGAGACAAGTACTGAATGTGCAATTGGAAACTGAAAGGCGGTGGAGGCCGTAAAAATAGGGTCAATATGAGTGAAAGATGTTAGAAAAAAGGCCTAAGGGGTAGTGTGATACTCAGAAGAAACACGAGTCATGAATCGGGAACAACGAATCGCACTAGTAGTCATCCGCCGGAGTCTACCGTCAACGCGACGCAGTAAAGGGGACGCTGAAGTTGTGGTTAGGTTTAGTCAAACAAATCAACGGGATTAACTAATATACACAAAAAAATGTGATTGACTAACCAACTCTTAACCAAAAAACTGAAACATTTAGGTCTGGTAACGAACTTGAACAGGCAAGGTTATATGACCCTTACTTTTGGCCTACCCTGGCTGTGACCAACCACGTGATACTATATGCGTGCACGAACGCACGCACACACACATAATAAAACCGAACTAGATTTCTTTATTATTTTTATTTGTTTATGTCGTTTAATTTTACGCTTACGCGATCCACGAGAGTATACGAAAGGAATTCTCGTAGTGTCTGTCTTCGGATATACCTGCTCAGATCTTGACCATTTGTCTGCTTGTGTTCTGTTCGTCGCATGCCTTTTGATGGATGGATGCTATTGGCCCATAACCCATTGCCCTATAACCGTAACGTTTTATCGCTTGGCTGGCGTTATCTCGGAGTACTGGATCACCGCATGCACACTGAGAGCATCCTGGGTCCTCGCAAACTCCTTGGTGCAGGCAGCGGTAAACACGTCATGCAGGAATGAGTTCTATTGGTCGATGACTCAATGTGTTAGTCTGGGCTCTGCCACGGCAACGACAGAAACAGTCCTGATTAAAATCCTGAATCCACCACTATGCAGATAGAAAGAGATGGTCACCACACTCCAGTTGCCTTGGCTCCGATACAACCCACGGAACGAACCGAACCATGATATGAGTAACGTGATGACGCAACGTGTTGTGACAAGTCGCGCGTGAATGAAAGGTCGTCGGAAATTTCCAGAATTTACATTGATCCACCTCCCTTCTCCATATCCGCCTATGGTATAGGACATGCAGAGTTGTTCTATCCCATTTACAATGGCGAAACAATGACGTTCGTTCATATATTATATATAAATACACACCTAATTGTAAATGCCCGAAGATGATGATGTAACGAATGCAAGCTTGTTCGCCATGGTTTTTGTCTCAGTGTATTGTTTCAAAACCAGGTAGTACGGTTAAAAATAATGCTTTTACTGGCAATAAAAGGAAGTAAAGAATAGTAAGAGTCTTATTTTTAGATGACTGGCACTTTTAAATTATATACTTAATTGTATGTAAGACAGAGAACATCATCTTAGCCAGCCATAAGCCTATCTGGGATAACAGTATCGCTATTATCGTACAACAAATTTCACTGCCCAAAACACAAAATACAGAGACAGTACGAATATTGGAGGTGGAAGGAAAGTAGACCTGCTCTCGGACCGAAAAATATCTGATCCCCTTTAGTCAACAAACGGAGTATACCGTTTAACTTTGTTTACACAATTACGGATTTTACTGGATTCCAGCTCTCAGCTGAGTGAAACCTACAATGAATAATTTCTCTGGAGAGAAGAATTCCATACCCCGTACCCACTTCATCTGGTGACCCTCACGCTATGAGTGGGAATCCTCAAACAGAAGGCGGTGCATGCGTACCTGATCAGATAAGCCCATTGATGCGAGTTATTCGAAACAAGGAATTTTCCGCCGAAACACTCATACCTACGTGACAGCTTACACCGGTATTGTTAACTCATTCACTTCACGCCTTCTTCGACAAATGGTGATGGCCCCCTCGGTTGAATAACTCCAGGCAATATGTCGTCTCCACAAATAATTCCGGGGTTTCACAACCGTGGAGTAGAACTGACCGCACAGTGACACCATATATCAGACGTTTAATGTCACACCGAAAGTGTTCCGGTCCTTGATGACCGGCTGGAGTAGTGAATATACTCGTGGTTATCTCGCCTTTACTATGCTGCTTCTATTATGATACAACGGGCTAGGTCGAAGCCATCGATTATGGTAAACTCATGACCAGCGTGCTTCAAAGCAGAGGTCATTTACAACCAGCCTTTCAACATCCGTTTGCACTTTTAAGATGCGAAAAGCGTACACAGAAGTGAACAACAGAACTTGTTTGTCTATCAAACGTGCTTTGCACATCCTTCAGAAATTCGATCAGATGAAATGTCGTCATCCCAACAAATTTTCCCTATCCCGAATGTGTAATGAGTACTTCGCTTTGTTAAAATCAAGTTCCGTCAAATTGTGCATTTATAATCCGGTGTTCTGATGGGGTCACGAGCGCGTTATGTGCCGTTTTGCAATTCGACATTTTAAGCTATGTTCGGTTTCGTTCACACATGCATTATATCTTCTGTGCAGAATTAAAAGCAAAAGCCGGATTCTCCATTTGGGTATGCACCTTTTCTGGACATCCCAGTTGTAGATTACAGGAACACTAATTTGATGCCCTAGTTAATTCTGATCTAGACAAATAGAACCCAGATGTCACATGCTTTAACGCTCTGTCGAACAAACTGGATGTGACTCTGGTCAATGCTGATGTGTACGTTCATCCAGCATGATCTATTGGTGTCCCAGTGCAGCCGCTGGAGGTGTAGCTTATAAATTCTACTGCAGCATCATGCGATAGCGGTAAGTAATGGCTCAAGCGTTGATCGTGCATGATTCACTGGTATCAGCGGAGGGGGACACACACGAGAGGCATACGCGTACTAGCAAGATAAACAACCGATATGTATGCCATGAGAATTGAGGTGTGTGTGACCGAAGCCCGTCTCACAATCGTCTCCCGTACTTCAACGAGAGGTAGAGAAATTGATGTTTCATGGTAGTCATCCAGACATCGCTGGGTGGCTTGTCAACACTGGTTAGGTCAATGCGACAGGTTAAAATAATCCGAGGACATCTTGAAATAATGGTCGGCCAACTTGAAATCATTCCCGGACATTTTGAAATAATCCGAGGATATCTTGATATGATATTGGGATAATTGGACTTGCAGAACGGGTAGAGCATAACAATATTCATTAGTTCTCTCGCCCTTTTGAATACTGTAATTATAAAAAGCTCGGTCGCTTATAAAATAAGAGAAAAGACTGTATTCTGGCGGTTCGCAGAGAATCACGGTGTATTGTGTGAGTCTATTAACTGGTTAGCCAACTTTGGACCATGAATATTCCACTTAGAGACTACGTGACAGAATGTCAGTGAAAGAAAACATCCGATTGGAATCAACTTCTAATTTTTAATTCTATGTCACGTGATCCTATGCTACACCTTAATGCCAAATTGTGTGCCTTGTCTTAGCTACCCATCAGTTTTGTGACAAAAAATATGAAAATAGTAAAAGTAAGTCCTGGATTCTACCGAATGTTTGGTTTTCCTTTTGAAAAAAATGAGGAAGGATTTTACACGAATCTAGTCATTTTGTGTACCTTAAACTGCTTCTCTGTGCAATTCTTCAACGAATTAGGATATCGTCTTGAACCCTTGCCCGTTGATATAATAAAGCCATTCAGGTATCAAATTCACAAAAAATAAATGGTCTCAGAATTTCCCCATACTTTCAACTGCTTTGAGCAACTTCCATTTTCGTAAACTACTGTATTCAATAAAACGACTAACGAGCACGCAAATTGCATTATTTAATTAGGCTTAATCTGAGAGCACCGTAATTTGAGAACAAAGCAAGAGCATGTCATCTGCTGGCACTAGTTACCAGCAAACAGCCAATCAATAACAAGCAATCACGTGGTGCCATCTGCTTTGTCAATTTGATAAAGGTCCGAGGTGCGTGGAACGTCTGTATCATGTGCGTGTATGCTTGAGTGACTGTACGTACGCTTGTGTGTACACATGTACATCGAGCTTTGAAATTACTTTAACAATGGGGCCAATGTTACCGAGATAGTTGACTAATAAATGCTAAAACATAGAATAGGTACCCTCTTACCGCTTTCTTTCCAGTGAGGTCAAAACGAGCAGTTTGTGACTTGGTCCTGAAAATCAATACCAACTACTTTTGAAATTCATTTTCCCATCATAAGAATCGAAGATATCACCTTGTCTGGTGACAACATGTTTGCAAACAAACTGGCAGTCGACAAAAATGAAATCAATCAACTTGAACTAGGAGAACCAATCTTGGTTATCTGTGAAATCTTCCCCATCACATGTAGGAAAGTGAACATGAGTACTAAACTAAACTTCACATAGCGATAAGGTTTTGTTGTGCGGTGGGTTTGGCACCACAGCAAACGACCAAACGCTGTTCCCAGAATGAAAGAACACAGATAAAAGAAAGAGTCAAGACACCATAAACTACTTACAAATATCGTGATAGGATAAATGATACGTTTAGGGGAAATGGAGCGATTCATCTCCTGTTCAGTGCATGTTACCCATCCAGGCGGAAGTGAATCCGGATATGTGTTATCGATTCAAATCGGCGTTCATTTCACAGTGTGGGGTCTGTTTTTGATTTACAAAGTAATCACCACCTCGACCAGTCCGCACAAAACTCAATCCAGCACCAGTATCTAACCTCGTTTCCCTTGTCACCCCTTCCAGGCCCACGGGTACGTTGGCTTGCAATAGCACATCTGTCCATTTTATGTTTCCTTATGAATCAACCTAGAACCCGGGGTTCTTAGGACAGCAATTCGATGTAGGCATGTCGGTAGCTGTAAAGTGATACATGAGATAGAAACTGACGCGTCTAGTAGCAGCTTATTCACACACCAGTGTGCGTATGTGTGTGATTGCTGTCATAAAATTACGTCCATGCACATGCGTCGCGCAAATTTGAATTCGTTCACAGGAATCAAACAGAGCTGACAAAACACACAAAAGGCTTATTTTACCAGGTGTAATGCAACTTGATAATCCCGAGGACTCAGTGAAACAATGATAATGTTTGAATCAGCAACACATTGTTAGACTGCTAACCGCATAAAACACTTTTTAATATAATTTAAAATTACTGGGGTGGGTGGGTGTGGTAAATTGATAGGAAGAAAATTAACAGGAGTATACACCTGCAGTTTATAATTGTGGAATCAATGCTATGCACTATTGATGAGCTTTAATAAGAGCAAAACTTGTGTTTAGTGCTTTCGAGTGTATGGTTGACTGGATGGACTGAATAGATTGTGCGTGAAGGTGAAGCGCGAAGGATAATCAATTCAAATTAATACTACCTGCTCCTCTCCGAACTCGTTTATAAAATTATTCTGAAGTGAAAAAAAGAATGAGGAAACAGAAAAGCAATCCTCGTTATTTTCAGGTTACAATTGCGAAATTCACCATATGCAATTGAATCAAATGCTCAACTATTCTTGTGTAATTATTGTTAACGTTCAGAAACTTCCCTCGGACTATCAATTCTGGAGGTTAGTTCTAAGTTGACCGAATTGTGCTACCCACAGAAAGCCTGCGAACACAGGAGGTGTTTGTACTAATCGAACTAGAGGCGAATCGTGACTCGAAGTCACAGACGCATTGGAACCACGGAAACGTATTGGTAATCGCCTGCCGAAATTTTCCAACACCAAAAGCAGGAAAAAGGCCACAGAAGTATCGGTTGATTCATTGAAATAAACCGATGAGATTAGACAGTATGTAAAGATAAGTGCCATTGGTTAAAAGATATTAGCCAATCACCGTTCGCGTTCTCTCCGTCGCACGGCGCCCATTTGAATTGCGTGGACTTTGATCGATTGTTCTATTTTTAATCACCGAAAGTTACCGACTACTCACAAGTGAGTAGTATCTCACAACACTAGTAGAACGTCCAGAAAAGCGATCAGCTCATTCTTTGCGTTCTCTAAAGTGAACGTTATGTTTGGATGTGCTGAACTGAATACTTTTAAAAGTATTGACAGTTTCACACTATCCTCAACAAAGCACAAAATGTCCTCCACATAGCGCTTGTAAAATGCACAACGATCGACTGTTCTTTTTAGGATGTTATTCTCCAGCTTCACCATGAAAATATCTGCGAACATTGGTCCCTGAGAAGATCCCATTGTTACTCCATTTATTTGGTGATAAATTTCGTCGTTGAATTTGAATTGTGTGTTGTGGGTGCAAAAGTATAGTAGTTGTTTGTGTAGTAATTGCTTGTTTGTGTCACATATGTATTCAATAGTTTTAGCAATGGGAACGTTTGTGAAGAGTGCAAGGACATATGTAGTTTCTAGGCGATCATTTAGAGTCCTCTCTTTAAATTTTATTTAATTCTTTCCGATGATTCAAATGCCCATTTGATGTCAAAGCCTATGTTTAACCGAATATCACCAATATAAAGTACCAACACTTATCCCTTTAGAACATTTTTATACTGACCTTGAAACTCAACGAAAATTCTTCGATCAACCAAACCATTTCAGGCTCTGTCAAAGTGGATTCATTCAACGCAGACACCATGATGATCATCACTGAAGATCCTTGGAAGCACTGTACAGCTGCTTTATTCTTGTTAAGAATGATCAGCAGTGTATGTCCATCGAACACTTTTTGCCATGTTGTCAGAATAACCTGGAATTCATCGTTGTAAAAACACTGTTGACGGTTCCTTTGGATAATTATATTTTATCCTCTCTCCAGTCTAACGTTGGTTTCGGAAAACGTTACCGTGCACATGTAGTTGGCTTCTGGTTTAAACGGAATGAACTAAAAGAACCAAATTATTGTGAAATGGTAGGCAGAATCGATCTAAAAGCCTCAAAAGCGTTCGAACGTGTGAACCCTAAAATGATGATACCGAACCTCTACAATTATGAAATTCGAAATTTCGGTTCCGTACTGGTTTTTGCTCGGTGTTTTCTTTTCCACACTTTTATAGACGACTTTACAAATTTTCCGCGATAAAAAGCAAACAAACAAAACTGTCTGCAGTACAGTGACGCAACCTGAGGATTTCATTTTACTTGTGGTGTTGAATGAAACACTCTTTTAACCATAACACTTACCAACGGGACGAGAAAAGCATGAGATTGTAAGTTATTCCCATAATAAAACTTTTAACTTTTAACTTCGGGCTGTTCACGATGTTGAAAACGGTCTGACCAAAGAAACTCTTTGCACGTTAGTGCTCTAAAAGCGTTGATTCGAATGCCAGCGTAATGTGTTGGCTATATCGCAGCGTACACAACTTGAAATTCTATGCTATCGCATATTGTCTGTGCGCCAAAAATTGATTATTCCACGCTGAGCTTTCACGAAACACTGGGGGGCACGCCTCACATTTTAACACACACACATACATAAAACCCTGGGGCAAAGATACACCACGTGACCTTTTTAATCACGCGAAATAAATTGTGGAGAATTTCTCACTTACATTTTTAACCGGCCATCCGATACACTTGTGCCAGTTTCCTGTGCGGCAATGAAATCAATACTCGGTAAATATTTGGCACAATAAAACGTTGATTTGAATGTTCCTGCAGCCAGTACCTACTGTTTTGCAGAGTGGGTGTGATGACGAATAAGGATCAACTATGTGTCACGTTTTCATCAAATGTTTTGCAACAGAGATGACCCTGGGTTTCTTGTGGTCATCTAACCATCAGTTGTCGGTTGCGTCATCGATTTTACCAACCACTTTGGATCGTGTTTGACCGTCCGTTGCGATAGTTGATGGCTTGTTCTGTCCATATATTCGTGGCCACACTTGAATGGTAACGTTTTCCTTAGGAATCCCTCTTTTTATTGTAGTGTTCCTGGATTGAAGACTTCTCATCCGATAGCATAGGGTTCTCACAAAACCGTGTTCCAGTTCACTTACAGCTGCGGCGACGAATATGTAGACAGAAAGATCCGTTGGCTATCACAACCGATGATCGATCACGTTACAAAGTGGTTGGCGAAATGAACAACTCCAAGGGTGTCTACGCAATAATTAGACATCTGCGGTCATGTGTTGAGAAACTCGACATGACAATACCATATAGCTGATCGTTGATGTTGGTGTGCTCCTTCGTGCTGGAACTGTTGTCCCACAAATGTTTTTGTTACCAGGCTAGGCAACATCATTAATGCAACTTCAGATATGATGTTGCCTAGCCTGGGTACGAAACATTCGCAAACAACACGTCCAGCTGGGAGCACACACACACACACACGAACATCGACATCCGTATTCCAAGCTACGATCAATCCACATTATAACCTACAACTGATCGTCTCGTCCTTCAAACAACGGTGACTCAACCACAATGCCAACCTTTTGACAATTAGTGAACCGCTCCTTGCTCAGTCGATTAAATCACCGGATTTCATGCGCCTGCAGTTTGTTGACGCAATCAATCCATTTATCATGGAATTGACCTTAGACTTCTATCTTCTAATTATCTTTATTTGCATTCACGCGGTCATTCACCATGACTATTCAACCCAATGTGCTAAATACGTATGTGTTACCTATTTCAATGAGGATGTTAAACGAAATGTTGGCATCTCGGGCCATTTGTTTTCCTTCGCCACGGACGCCAATTCTTATTGTCAAAACATAATCATCCGCTGATTAGTATCACTGAGACCAATCGACTCATCTGAGTTGTTTTGCGTTCACTCGGGACAATCAAAAATTGCATCATATACGTTGGAGGCAGAACAATGCATAACGCTTCATGATATCAACATTTAGGTAAAATAATCTCTTGTTTCATAACGAGGTACGTAACAGACGAAAAGTACATTGAACCCACTCTAAGATAATGTCATTACGGTGCTGCATTCAATTATGTCGTACATCACTTTTGTGTTGAACTCTGTACCCCTGTCGTGCTGCTATTCTTGTCAGTATTTCAGTCCAAAACGCGAGACTGTAACGTGAGACCCTAACACGAGTTCGGATTCAGTTTGAAAAAACGATTGAGTGGAATCAATGTGAACTGTGAAAACAGTTAATCCAATTCGGAACTGCATGCCAATCAGCATGCCAAGTCATAACCATACACACGCCACACGCCCTCCCCTTGCGCCTCACAAAATGCCTCTTATATACTATTAAGTGTCTCAAATAGCCTCTGCTGTGGAAGCCCTATTCATGAATT
>UZAN01058726.1:0-11849 GCA_900618425.1 Echinostoma caproni
CATCCTGCTGCTTTGCGGTCAACGCGTAGTTTTAAACGTGCGAGCACGGATTGGGTGGGTGGAGGGGGAATTGTGTGCGTATGTGCTAGTGCACTAGAGCTCGGTTCAGGTTGCGCACAACTCTACGCGAATGATCTGTAGTTTTGTCGAACTAGTCCCACAGAGCACATTTCAAACAAACAGAACAAGCTCGTTTTCACTGAGTCGTACTCATACCAATACCAATACATCAGCACTTGGGAATAGAATAGTCTTGGGAGAATAAAATAAAATCACATCACAAATGAGTGGAAACGAGGTCAGCATGAGACGGGAAATCGGATTCACCACGATCACATAGTTGTTTGTCCACTCATCCGGTCATCGAGATTACTCGCGATACGGTATGTGTGTGTGTGTGGGGGGGGGGTAGGGGTAGGGGGCAATGGCTTTAATTATTGTCTGAAGCGGTGGTATTAACTATTTGGTGTACGAGAATTCCTCATGCACCTGTATATATGTGGATGTGACTGAGTGTTACAAACAGTGACGTTTGTCCATCTATTCAGTTGATTTCCAACTTTCACCATTGTGATTCTTTCCTCCACTCCTTCATCCGAAAGAGCAACCAAAGTACAGTGACGAAAATCGCTGCGCGAATGTGCAAGGTTAATGGTTGTATAGATTGAATTGTCATATAAAACGGAACACTGTGCAGGACCGGTTGTTCACCCAAACTCAGCATGTTTTGTGATGAGATACAACTAATCGTGTATATGGTTTCACCAAAGAACTCCCCCCGCCCCGCTCTCTTCACTGACTAACGATCCGTTGTTCAGGGCCAACCAACAATGACCGCACATTACACGAAATGGTATGTGGAACATCTGGTGAAGCATGCGTACGCGGATCACTTTGTCTATTCTCCTCTTCTCAAGAGTTTTGTCACCATGGTGTCACCCGAAGTGGTCCGATTTCGTGCAGAGGATTTTGCCGATCTGAATGAGTTGCGTGCGCTCGCTGAACTGATCGGTAAGTGTCTATCGAACTCCTCTCCACACACACACACACACGTTTTCGCTTCTTACTAACGATATCCTCCTTAATCATGCTGTGCGCTACTGAGTACTCAAATTCAGATTGTCTCATCCTCTGTAACATTTTCGCATGGATCCGTCTACCTAGCTTCAGAACTACTTCTATTTCATTTTCTCTTATTGTTTCACAGTATTTCTGATACAGGAGCATTGTTCCCTCCATCAACCAACAGTGCTCTGCTTCTGTCAGTTTACTGATAGGTGCTCCTCTTGATCCATTCTCCGTTCTCTGTTCATTCCAAATCACGATTGGGCTAGCCCGGGCGTAATGATTCGTTCCGTTTTGTGCGATCCTTTTGGTCCATTATCCGGTCACGACATAATCTCTTTCTTTTGTTGCACCATCTGATCAGTAGTGAGTCGCATTGGCCTGCATAGGTAGGTAGGTAATCTAGTTTATACACATACACCGCGTGTTGACTGTGTTGTTTGAACAGTACTATTAGCTCAACCCGAGCCATCGGTGCTGAATTTCGTTACTTTATCAACTGGGTGCCATATGTGCAGAATAATTCGTTGGAATAACAGGAACACGTTCAGTCCAAAACACCGATTGGGATGCAATATGGACACTCGGCTTTGAATTCCCCGTTCACGATTCTAATGGGCGAATAAAAACGAAAACTTCGACAAAAGAAACACTAGATGTGAAATTTTGGAAACGATGCAATAATGCAAATAACGTGCTACACGAACGCCACCCGGATTTTCTTGCTCTACCCTCGTCCATTGGAATTGCGTTTGTGGTGGTCTGTGCTCTTCCTTTGCCCTGTCAGGATATGCCAACCGTTCATAAAACCCGGGGAATGGAGTACAGAACGGTGGCAATCCCAAAGCTCTTAATGGATGCTTTCTGTACACGTACTGCTCAGGTCACCACCTCTCCGGGCAACGATGTGCACCGCGTCATTCCATCGGTCACAGTAATACATACGTTAGGTGGAGACCTCAGCTTGTTAAGGCACATTCACATGAAGACAGACATCGGTAGTCAGGTCATCAAATTACGCGCACATAATTTGCCAATTTATTTGAGATAAAAAATATCACTTATCGGTATATTTACTTTGCACCATATGAAAAAAAGATATGTTGACCAGAACAAACAATGTAGTAAAGCGACAATCAGTTATTAGAAAGATTGAAACCCCCTACTGCTCTGTGCGAAGTATTTTCTAATTTGGAGCTATAGCTTTCGAACTATAGATTTTATTGTGATACTCAGGGTCACGCCAATACAAGATACAAGATACAAGAGAATTAAGAACATTGCATTGGGAGAGAAAGTTAGGAATAAATGCTCTACCCACAGCTATCGATATGCAATTATGATATTGAAAACTGTAATATGTTTTTTAATTGAGGTTTGTTTCACAGTAGTTCGATCCATACCTGTATGTGTATGCATGTAATTAGGTATAGGTATATGTGTTTGTATGTATGTGTGTAGATATAAACAAGTGTAGAAACTGCTACAGAGACAGTGATGTTATTTGTTTCATAAATTAGCTTTCTTACTTTACTTTTCCTGAGGCTGACACCTTGGAGAAGCTAATTCGGTTTGTTGAAAGTCTTGAAGTTTCATGGTAGATGTCCCCAGCATTCCCCGATCTTTGTTTCGAGGGCAGACCTCCAATCTTCAGACAACCAACAGCGAACTGCAAGACAGCAGTGTGTCGTTACTGGCTGCTCCCTAGGATCTCGTTCACAACTTGGCTGGTGTGGATTCAGTCCATGGATTCATGCTTTCCTGTCACGACTGTCTGCCAGCTCAAAGACGCTACCAGTATCAGATACCTCTTACATCTTCGGCTTGTTGAGTTCACAGTGTGTTAACCCTGTTGATTGAACAACTGGCTTATTCAATACACCACAGATATTTAAATCTCAGTCAGTTAGGGAGTAGATGTCATGCAATCTCTATGCTACTCTGGTTTACCTACGTGATATCCGAACCATAATCTGACATTCTACTTTCATGCTCCTGTGCACCGAGGGCCAGCACTGGCGATGAGACAAGTACATTAGTGTATCCGCACGTGGTCACCTCACGTGTTCTGCTTCAATTACTTTTCTGTTCGTGTGCACCGTTTCGTACACTCACTTTCATTGTGACCTGGTACTGATGTACTTAGTCATCTAAAATAGACAATAAATGCACATCAGTGAGCTGATGTCCTTGTCTCCGATCGGTTTTTATCGTCTCACTGTCCAGCTAGGAATGGAATTCGCACGCCTACCCACGCAATTCTTAATACTACGCTGGTCTCCTTGTTCGTGTTACTTTTCGATCTCCGTCCACGTCTTTTGCCTACTTGTTCACACCTGTCTTATCGTATTCGGTCGCGGCAAATCACCTTCAGGTTGTGGATCGCAGAGTAGTATGATACTTTGTCGGTAATGGGTTCCAAGAAAAATTATCCCAATCGATTTCAGTAGTTACGAGGTGTGTGTGTGTGGTACGTTGCCTACAACTCGACTGTATCACACTGGCACTCTATCGCACTGAAAACGAAGAAGAGCTTCAACTGGTGGAGGAGGTTTCGATGCGACTAGGAAGTCAGCCGAGGCAAGACGCGAGAGAACAGGGGCAGGATTTCCATCTGAGTTGGCCACGGCGAGCAATGTTTTCCGAGGCAGGCAGTGAATGGAAAAAGGTCAAGGGCGAGCAAACTAAGACCTTTCATTAGGGTATGAAACCCTAACCATTACACTGGGTCATATAGGTTCCGTTATGCTCCCTGGATGGGGACCCCGAGATCATGTAACCGGCGGTTAGAGACACTGAATGATATGGCTGAGTGCGGTGAACAGTGGCGTTCGTGCATCTTCTCATTTTTTGCAACCTCAGTCTATATGAGATCCCTATCTTCCCTTTAACTCTGCTCTCAAGATTCTGCTCTTTTATCCAAATGGGCGACCAAAAGACAGCAAGCAGAACCGGCGCACGAAAGTGCATGGTTAACGGTTGTAAAAACTAAACCTGAAACTGTTTATTATGATCGTCTGAAGTTCATCTATGTGCTCTATGCATTGACCATGGATGTTCACTTTCTTTTCCTCTGCTCCAAAACAGATCCACTCTCCATCCACTTTGGAGTTGAATTGCGCGTGGTGTTGAATAAAATCCATGTTCGCACGCATGATCAGTACCTGTCTAACACGTGAAGAACGACTCATGTTAGGAAACAGGTATAAAGTAGAAACAGTCACGCTTGGCCGGAACATGAAGAGACGTAGCAATACACGATGTACTACTGAGAGAGTCATTGACCAACTAAGAAGTAGGAGTAACATCCAAATGGCTTAAAGAGGTAATCTTCGAAATATCTGGGAACATGTAGTCCAGGGAATGCTAGAATGCCACCAGTGTTACCTTCAGCTGTCGCGCATTTTACACACACGCAGCTGCGTTTTTCGTTTTTTCCCCTTTACTTATGCGACACAGCTTGCCACTTTTTCGCTTAAAGGTCCTCTCGGGATGAAACACATGTGCGATCATTTGATGCAAGATATCGGACATCGAGTGGATGAGATTAAAAAACTGGTATTACAAAACCGAAGCACGTTGGAGAGTTTGCGTGAATGCTTTGACGATCCACAAAAAACACGTCAATTGGGCAATAGTCTTCAGAACAGTGATACCTTGCTGGTGCTTCTCAAAGAGATCGGTGTGGCTCTGGCCTTCCGCACACTGTGCGCGGAAGCATTGAATGATGTTCTGCAAGTGAGTTGCCTCCGTGCTACGTCCACTAGTACACAGCATTTGGTGTTGGACTCAGTCAGATTTTCTGATTATTGACCACCTCATCAAAAATCTATTCGGTTTGATCGGTTTGTGATAGAATCTATTTCATGTGAGTAAAACATTTCATTTGTTTGACTTCTGATAGTCTTAGCAATAGACGTATGGAGTTGCTGAAACAGTAGCTTCACTTTTAAGACTACTTTACTTGAGCTTATTTCCGGTATGGTATGAGAAAGAAATGAAACTTGGGTCTGTGCTCGGTCGATCGATCGACCGGTCTGTTGCCCACAGGTATGTTTATTTTTCGCAACTACTTACAAGTAAGCAAAACAGCATAACGCATGTCAACAGTTGTTACTCCGGTTTCTTTTCGACAGAAGCGCACACCGTTCCTGCTGTCCACTGTGCACAACTTACGTAACTACGTTACGCAACAATCTGGCGGCCAGTTACTGCCTCCAACACTTGGTTCAGCCGCAGCCATGTCCCCGAACGGGATACGCGATGATGTGGAGACAATTTATGCCCGGTTTGACTCGCAGCTAGTGTTGAACAATCTGTCTGCCAGTATGGGGATCCTATCTGATTTGGATTATAGTTTGTGCGCGATTCTAAACAGTCGTCGATCGGCCGCTTTGGCCGCCAGTCAGCAGGCTAACGCGGGCGGTACAATCAATGGTGCAGGCGGTTCGGTCCCGTTCCCGGATCTAGACTATCACATTTCGTGCCTGTTCATTGTGTTCGTGGCGAATGCTTTGCCCCGTCTCGCGCGACAAGAGTCCAGCGCGTACCATCTGGATCTGGAAGCGAATGAAAATAACACGCACTGTTTGGCCTATTCCGTGAACGCCCTCATGGTAAGTTGTGATGCAAATGGTGGCAGACAGTTTGTGGCTGTCACGTGACTGCTGCGATTACTTGACTCGAACACTACGCGCACGTTTGGGGGCGGTGGGGGGATCTTTCGGACTTCATCATTCCAAGCCCTCGATCGTTCACGTTTTCCGGTGCTTATATAACACGGGAATTCTCTTTAGGACTCCATTCGCATTCATTCATTTAGGCATGTCAATCGTTTGGATAGTGTAAGTATCGCTGACTCGCACTCTGGGGTTGATCATTTGGACTTTTCCATCCTGAAAAGTTCACTTTCGGTTTTCTATTTTTTTAACCGGACTACAGTAGCTTTTTAATTTCCAGTTAATTCACAATCAGAAAATCTACGGTACACTGCTAGGAACTATCAACCCACTTAATTGAAGCCGATTGACCGACTTGAATGCAAGTACTTTGTTACCATCTAGGAAATCATCTAAAGATTCATTTACAGCCGTAAATGCTTTCAATAGTTCAGAATGGCTATCAGTTTCAGAGTTCAGTTTGAATAATCATTAGCCATGCACTTTCGTGCGCCCGTTTTGATTGTTGTCGTTTGCTGTCCATTGAATGAGCAATAGGAGAAAGACAGGAAAGTTAAAAGTATAATCGAGGAGAAACTGGAGAATTTCAGTGGACTTGGGTTGCAAGGAGACGATACATGAACGTCATTGTTTACTACACTCAGTGTCTCTGACTTCCGGTTAAAATCATCCCGAGGTCCCCAGCCAGGGAGCCCAACGGGACATATGTTACTGAGTCTCCTGGTTAGGCTATATATAGAGAAGAATAGTGGAACCGCAATATGTGACCAAAATCCCTTGGTTATTTGATCGTTTTTCATTTGTTATGTTACCAGTGCATTCCTGATCCTAATGCTTATAGCATGCTATCTCTCATTCAATCTCTTTCTATGTAATCGTAAATCTATTAACACAGGTGGCCATGTTTTCCCTACTTCGACCCGGAGATTTGGAAGCCCGGTCCAAAGAATTCCTGGCTTTGGCCTCGTCAAATCTTCTCCGTCTCGGACTGGAAACATCGACATCCATCCTGTCTTCCGAGGTCTGCGGTGGAAGTACCGGTGGCAGTGGTGGTGGAGGTGGTGGTGGTAGCGGTGGTACGGGTGTGGGGTCCGGTGGTAGCCAATCTTCGTCGTCCAACCCAAATCCAACACACCCTGCAAAACAACGGGACTCGATCTATATCTTGTTCGACAATCTTGTCCGGCATTCCCCTTGTTTATCACACAGCCTGCAAGAGGCTTGTTTCCCCTACTCGCTGATTCGCAGTGCTTACCACAATGTGGCTAAGGCGAGCACGACCACCACAGGTTCATCTTCTGCCGTGCGTTCCAATGTGATGTCTGCATCGCATGCCGATTTGAAATCACGTGACTAGACGGAATCTTTTATTCATCTCATCACACACACACACAAATGCGGGATTTCGCCAACTGACTATCAAAATAAATTACTCAATCAGGTTACAATTAAAAAGCATTGTCAAGTTACCCGAAATCCACTGATTGCTACCGGACTTGAACGAATCCGGATTCTTGCTTTTCAGTCCACATCATCTCATCAACTGAATTTTCCTTTTTTCATTTTGCTTCCATGCTTTTTTTCAACATGACTTCATACTTTCCCCCTCCGATTGCATTGCTTTTCGCGTCACTCGATGACCCCGGTTCAACTTCCTAATCTTGCTTCAAACTTATTCAGCTCTATCCCGACCCCACCTCCTGGTCGCTGTCGCCTCATTTTTCTATCGATTGCTATATTTGCCCGCTCTCCCGCTCTGTCTCCCGTATCTAATCTCTTGATTCCCTTGTACTGTATACATTTCTCTCCCTGCGACCCCACTCCCTCCACTCCTTGGTCGTGATTGTATTGCATGCTCCACCGCGACTACCACAAGCTCTTGATTATATCGAGTACATTCTTAAATATTTCATCGCGTAGCTCACTTCATTCGAATGACGCCCACGACATAAGCATTATCTAATCTGCTGAAATGAGTAATAAAGGATCTTGACCATAGACGTGGGGTGGGGTAGGGTAGTGGTGTTGATGAAGAGTGGTCCCCAGTCTAGCACAACTGCCGGCAGAATTGTGCTTTCATTCACCTTAAAATCCAATCGTGCTGTCGGATGATATGATTAGGCCTGGTCAACTGTACACTGAGAATCTGACTGCACTTCGTCTGATTGGTCCCGGCTTTCCATTGCGTGCCCCGGGTCTAGGACACTGACGTACTCACTATCCTATTCATTCAGTCCCCATTTTTCCGCTTTATTCATATCTCCACTTGTTTCAGAGAAGTTAACGCTCTCGGAGTAGCACTGAACCAATGTTGGGCGGCAACTTTGTTCAGTCACTTCGAATCGTTTCTTTTGTCCAGGTAAATCCGTCTCCTGGTCAGGTTGAATGTGTATCTTCTTCCGCGTACAGAAGTCAAACAGTTATATTTAGGTGGATATGGTTTCTTACGACTGAAAAACCACCAGAACGAATATGGCTACTCTTGGTTTGACTTGAAGCATGTTATGTGATGATGTTATCTCCAGGACGGTCACGATTGTTACATCACAAAAGTGAATGTGAATTGCAATAATACTAAATTATGCCTTCCATGCCTTTGGTGAAGCGCATGGTCCTCCTGATAGAGCTCTAGAAAAGCATCAATCTGAAGTCTGGATAGCTTGATACTTTTTGGACAAAGGATGTGGATCTGTGTTGATAAGAAAGGAAAGTTGAGTCTTTGTTGACTGTTTACAAATGCCTGAGTCCTGTTGAGGGTTGTTCCAAAGATTCACAAGTACCGGAGCGGGTCTGTTTCTGCTGTACTTTTGACAAATCAATATCGAGTCAGGATATAATGGCAGTAAGCATTTTTAACCCACAGTTTCCTGTGTTTCTATATGTGGAGTAAACATTGGTGTTGATTTTGACTGACCATCCTTCACGCATCATCATCAGCGAACCATACGCTCAAGAAACGCGGCATTCCATTTTCGTTCTTGTTCGAGCTCATTATTACTTCATCTCCCCCGACTCGATCCGGATTTATGTTCCTAGCCTCGCACACGGTAGGTGTGATACCACTGTGCCAGACACAATTATCAGTAGATAACAGAGTTAAAAAGGGGATATCGAACCGAGCAAGTCTGGAACGTGTACACAAACCGGCACAGAAAACCCGATTACCGAAAAAGGCTTCGATTGGTACCAGATAGCTAACTGTATCCTCCTCATTGCAATCCGGTTTAGTAACTGTCTGAATATCATTGAACAACCTGGATTTGGTGATTATTATTATTATATTTCACACACTTCTGAGGCCAGACTGTGCCTAACAAATCTAAGTACAATAATCTGTATGAAAAACAGAGACGTTCCATGATTTGCATGTGGGCCGAATACTGCCAGGTTGCCCAGGCCAAGGCAGGTGAATTTTCTTGGGGAATCCATAACCAAAGCCTTCGGCTAGCTACCAGTGGTCCACCAACCAGGTTATAGGCGGTGGTGGCCCAGTCACCAAATTACTACCTCGGGGGACGTGTGTCCGAACCCCACTACCATCGCCCGACTTTCCCCATGGCAGTCATTTGGCCACTTCCCCCTTCCTGAAAATTGTCATTGTGTATTCAACAAAAGGAAGTAAAATTAAAAAAATATCCCCGGATGTCCTCTCCCTTTGGTGGGAAAACCGCCACGAGAAGGCAGTAAGTAGGGGGATTCTTCAGCAGAGTGCTGATTGAAACTGTTGTAAGAGACGAATTTCATTCGAAATTCTGGTGTTCAAACTCTGTACTGCTTAAATGGTACACACCACCGAGGAGATCTAATGAGTGCAGAACCCTACCGAGCGTTTGCTTGACTGGACGAACTGAGCTTTTGGCGANCTTTTCGCTATTCATAAGGCGGTGCTGGTCGCGGATATTTGTTTATTGAGGATTATACATGGGAGGTCAGTAATGTGGCATGCATAACACGAAAACCTAATCTGAAACATACCATCGGCGTTCCTGGCGGCGCATCGAATGCATAGGGCAGTCGGTAGTTGTTTTTTCAGACTTGGCCCTTGGTGGTCTTGTTATGTTTTTGATCATTGAAGTTGTCTACTACTCACAGGTGAATAGTATCTCACAACAATAGGTACCATTTGTTGTATGCTACCTTGTCTGGCCCTGTTTTGCACACTAATATCCTTGTTTTCTACATACTTTCATGTACACGGATGGTGATAATTCGAACTCGTGTTGAAACATTTGAGACAAAGTCAGGTTTCGTCCACGCCGGGCGGGGTTGTAGCTCAGTGGTAGAGCGTTCGCTTTGCATGTGAAAGGCCCCGGGTTCGATCCCCGGCATCTCCACTGAGCTTTGCTTGATTGGGTCCGGCGAAAAACAGCCCGTCTGTTAACGCCGTTGCATGTCCGTCTTCCCCTCTCGGAGTATGAGGTTCCTATTGCTTGCAACCGAGACGAATTGAAATGTGTGTATGGTACCCGAAAGGCCCGAATTGACGAATTTCATTGAGCATGTACCAGCTACTTATAAGTAATCCAATGTTACGGTAACAATCACAGGAACTCCTTTGGTTGTTGAGGTAAAAATATCGTATCACCGTGCGGGAACTCTGTCCACCCCAAAGCCACCGAACACATCCCATGGGCCCGCAGCGGTTTTATCGGGAACTGTGGAGATGCCTGCGGCAGCGAAACAAAACTTGGTCTAGGTATCACCAGACAAGCACGTGATATGAGGAATACTGACTCACTCGGAACCAGTATATTGCACTGAAGAAATTCACGAAAACTATTCAAGCAATGCCTCGAAGCGGACTCCGTACGGGCACCAAAGCAGATGTGAGCATATCTCACGTGGCGAATCAGAATTACGGCTAGCCACCCACGAGCGTCCATACTTTTCCTAGCATTCATAAACGACCTACCAGATGACTTGGGAGAAAAGACACTATTATTCGCTGACGACACCGGAACATGGAGAACGGTACAACATTGTGAAGACTATGAAGTCCTACAGGAAAATCTCGTAGCAGCTTATCGATATATATATATATCTATATATATATATATATGTATATATATATATTTCACACATGTCTGATTTCAGACTGTGTGCCAAACAAATCTAAGTACAATAATCTGTATGAAAAACAGAGGCATTCCATGATTAGCATGTGGGCCGAATACTGCCAGGTTGCCCAGGCCAAGGCAGGTGAATTTTCTTGGGGAATCCATAACCGGAGCTTTCGGCTAGTTAAAGCCTGGCCCGCAAGGCAGCAGGGCGGTGTGAAAACCGCAGTCCATTGGGGGCCGGTGTCCAGTTCATCGGATCATAGACCTTGCGGACGGGGTCATACATCCAAGGTGCCCAGTACACCTTGATGCCCAATCGAGCCGGTGACCACTGATGCAGCCAGAAAGGTGTAGGTGTGGTTCGTACATCTCCTCGTGGTTGGTTTGGAATCAGGATTTTCGGCCAACTCCTCTAAGTGAGCTACCAGTGGTCCACCAACCCGGTCATAGCCCCGGATGTCGCCTTTTCGTCCTCTCGCTTTGATGAGAAAACACCTCCTCCACGAGAAGGCAGTGAGTAGGGCTTCCTCAGCAGATTGTATTTGAGAAACCTGGTCGTATGGGAGCATTTCGTGAGGTGCAAGAGAAGGGTGAGCAGCCACAACCCTAGACACCCACCCCCGACCGTACTGAGGATTTCTATCACTAGTGACAACGAATTTAATGTTGCGTCACAGGGGTGACTTTCCATACGTACTTAGATATCAGCAATTAGTGCGTGCTCCAAACGAAAAGGATCTCTGAGTTATTGTTCGTGAGAATCTCGAATGTTCCACACATTGCGCTAGAGCGTCATTAAAAGCCCATAAAAACAAGCTAGATTACCAAAACGTGTTTTGGGGTTATTTGATGCAGAACTATTGCCCTGTTTGCTATCAGCATACATTAGACCACATGCAAGCTTGGAATCCGTCTAATTCGCTACCAAGAAGCACTAGAACGTCCGCAAAGAACAGCTACCAAAATGGCCAAAGGGTTAAAATCCAAAAGACTGTAAATTCTCGGACTCTATTCGTCTGAATACCGTCGAATAAGGAGAAAACTG
>UZAN01058730.1:0-11845 GCA_900618425.1 Echinostoma caproni
GCCTACACGATAACTTGATCCTGCCCGCGCTAACCACGCAATTATTGAAGGTTTGTAGATGATAAATATTTTGTACTCACAAATTTAGCGTATCGCAACCGTCAAGAAGAACTGCCTTCTCACTTGAGCAGTGAACAAGATTTCTTAGTTTTAGGGAAACATCACGTGATGTTTTTATCCCTCGTACGATGCACAGATCTACTAACTGCCTGTGGTTACTTCCTCGACTATGCTCTACCATCATTTACCAGCTCCATTTAGTAGAAGTAGTTGTCTGTACCTATTTACCGGTCATCAAGCATCAGAGCCCGGGTAGATGACACTATATTTTGTAGCATCAAGTGGCATTTTGAAGGTACAAACTGCTCAGCAGATGGAGTGTCAGAAGTCGGAAGCTTGTCAATAGCGTTTTGCCAACCCTTCATACAATGCAATAGACAAATAATACCATCATTCTACGCCAAATCTCACAGTTTTCAGCATTTGTACGTTATAAATACCCATAATTTGGAGCCCACTGAGCGCGTTCTCCAGGATTTCACTTAAGACGAAATTCAATAGGACTGGTCAAATGGAGCACCCGTGACGAACCCCGTCGCGCTTTTCGAACCACTGACTCAGCTCATCGTAGATCCGTAGCCTACTTGAAGTATCCAGGCACAGTTATCTCAATAGGTTTATATGCTCCATCAGGGCTTCGTGGTCAACTGAACCGAACGTTTCTTTTCACTGAAGGAGAACTGATTGTTTGACGATGTGTTTGGCGTATTTTGAGTACTTGATGCAGCGTGATGCTGTAACTGATGCAACCGTTAGCTGGTCGGAATTCTGCACGCTGTTCGCTAATATTCATACCCCTTAAGAGTGGCAGGTGACCAAGTATCAGCCTATTTAACATTATTGTGATTACCTACAATGAATGTGTGACACGGAGGTTTGTGCAATGCCTTACGTGATCCGATCTTGAAGATGGAAAGCTTAACTAGAAACTGAATCAACGAGACTGTCACCTCTGACTTGGGGAAGGGTTGATTTTCATCAGCTCCCGTTTTCTTCTTCTTCAGCAACTGAATAGAGAGAGCTTCATGCCTCAAGTTCTGTCGAACACTCACAAACTACCGCGCACATTAGTCTTGCTACAATCGTTGAGATAATCGCTCTAGCACCGTAACAGTGCAGTGTTGGATAAAAACCTCCGCTCAGTGATTATTGGCATTTTATCTATGTTTGCCACAAATGGTTTTGCTGCCCGGCATACAACGACTTATAACGCTTTGTATCAAGCGAAGCAGTCTTTGTCTATTCCCTTACGCAGAGGCCGATCCTAGTTCAGTAGGTATTTTGTCACAACTTTCTTTCGTGACCTTTCCCGCGGTTTTTTCAGAGCTGATGCTGCAGAAGCTACCGGCTTTTATGTTGATATTGAACGACTGAGACTTTTGCTGACTGAAGCACGAGGAGTGTGCGAACCAGTGCGTGATCAGACTTAACGTTGGATCTGCAAGTTTAAAATGAATTCCACCAAAGGTTGCCTACATGTATGCGTCAATTTGGGTCAACGTGCTCGTTGCAACTTGACCGGGGTTGTGCTACGGTTATGTGCTAGACAAGAACACTTGATGAACAAACCGAACTGAAGTAATCAATCTTCGTTGTTTTTTCGCTCCGCTGACAGAACGCAACGCTCTCCTTTGTACACGCTTCGGATGCGCTCAGTTTTCTACTCATCCCGTTAAAACCATCTGCCAGCACTATAATATCAGAACTGAGGCTCAAATGAATGCTTTTCGTGAGTCTGTCGTAAAATTCGTCCTTTTGTGAATCTGATAGTGGGTTGGTACATGTGCACAAATGATAAAAACGGCTTTTTGTGTTACTTCCCTTATAAAAACTAACAGAACACTGGAGCCTCATTACCCACAAACGACTGTTGACGGGTATCCAAACTCTTAGCTAGGTCTGGGTTTATCATTAGTCTGAATGAAATACTCTGAGGACATACAGAGCACATCAACGGTGTTAAATTACGTTAACTTTTTTGAATGCAAGTGTTTATTGATTAATGAGATGGTAAACCGTGGTGTCCATATTCAAGCCACTCGATATTCTTTTTCGTGTCAACAACAGGTGTGGTGAACAAGCTCAGTTATTTAGTTATTCGTAATAATGCTAAGAACAAAAGAGAACTGATAAATTCCAGTCTTAATGAGTCAGCTTTGGCTCCAAACGTGTGTGGAACATTGCGAAAATCCGTCAACCCGAGTAAACCGATTGATGAGTTCCCTTTCAGATACAAAGACACTTGTACATAATTCGTTGTCTATAAATTTGGGAAAGACAATGTATGAAGTGCTATTTCTATAACCAAAATTCTGTTGTCCAAACAGTATGACTCAACATTTGGATCTGGTGGTTGAATGTTTGAGCTTAACTAATCAGCCATCTGAACTGGTACCATCTTCTTCGCCGAAGCTACTGAAATTCAGATCCACACCTGTAAACTCATGTCACCAATATCGCGATGGTAAAGCATAAACGAAAGGACTACTAACATTCGAACGATTAAAGGCTCTGAAAGAGTTGCAACCCATAGAGCGTGGACGTTAGCAAGATCATACAAAGGTGTCAGTATCATGAGAAGGTCTAATGACATAGACACGTTGAGGACAATATTGAATTTACAAGCACTGCGACTAAAAATGATTAGATGATTCGGATGAATAATTTGAATTCCTCGAAATTACGGTATATGAATCAAAAACAAACAATTGACGCGCTAATTTGCAACAGAAAACGACCAACAGGTACAATATCCCTAGCTTATGTGGACCTCCGAACGTACACAAAGAGCGTGCATCCAATAGAACCATTCTAACTTTGTCATATCAAGTAGTCCCAGTATCATATCAAGCTGTTCGGGAATCATTGCAAACTGTCCCCGGATTATTTCAAGCTGTCCTGCAATTATTTCAAGCTGTCATATTAACCTCACCGGTGCTGAGAAGCCTCTCAGTGCGTTCGGAATGACTACCACACACCTCCGATTTCTCAACCTCCCGTCAAAGTGTGTTTATGCTCTTGATTGTCTGCATCGAACCTTGTAAATCTGTCGGAACGCACCTGCAACATCTACTGAGTGATTTGACTCAACGAGATGCGAACAGAACGCGTTCGTAATTGCTTTAATCGTTCCAATCCTCAGCCAAGCCGGGTGGTATTCGCGAACGCGATCGGATAAGCGCCTGGTCGTGCGGCCAATGTACCCAGTCCCACAGGAACAGGTGAATGAATATTTACGAGAAATGTGCTCAAACTGCCAAGATGTCAGTAAACCCGGATATTTGTGCAAATATGATTCGACGTGCATCCATAATTTTACTCGAAAGTTCTCAATTATGAGGACATTTAAATAAAATATTATCTTTTTTTCATCGGGAAATTCTCCTTTTTCGCCACGATAATTTGGAACAATAGTGTGGAAAGCGTAGGTGCGAACTTGCCAAACGTAAAAGAAATTAATGAGATATTGGGATTAACATCTTTCCGAGCGCCTGTGTGATGTTTACGCGCCTATAAGTCCACTAGTTGTCACAGGTTTCCGAGTGAGACTAATGTTTGTCTGTCTCCACTAGTAGGTGTTGTCAAATGACCGGGTGTAGAGGAGTGAGGGTTCTCATTGTAGTGAGGTAATTTTTGGTAGTTGGATTCTGTGAACTATTCGTCATCATTAATCTGTCCCTACGTCGCCAAGCACTTAACGAACGGGATACCTTATCAAGCCATATACCTTAAATCCAGACTTGTAAACTCCTGTTACCAATATCGTGATCGTAAACCATCAACAAAGGGACTGCTAACTTTGGAACACCTAAAGCGTCTTAGAGAATTACAAGCCGATAGAGAATTGATGTTGTCAAGACCAGACAAAGATACAGGTATTGTAATCATGAAAAGGTGTGACTACATAAATGAGATGAGGACGATATTGAATGACCCATCCGAATTCACAATGCTAGAACACGAGGAACGGCCGAAGGAAATAGGAGCAGCGAAGAAGTCTGTCTATGTGCATCTGCCGTTCAGGGGAGATACGAGGCAGAAATATGTCAAAGAAATCTAACAAGTGCAGTAAGCAGAACATTTTACGCCTCGCAATTCAAAGCCATGTTCACATCCAAACCAATTAGGTGTTTCCGATTGAAGGATAGAGTGCCAGATTGTGCAACCTTATTCTGTGTCTATTCATTCACCTGTTCCTGTGGGACTGGGTACATTGGCCACACGACCAGGCGCTTATCCGATCGCGTTCGCGAATACCACCCGGCTTAGCTGAGGATTGGAACGATTAAAGCAATTACGAACGCGTTCTGTTCGCATCTCGTTGAGTCAAATCACTCAGTAGATGTTGCAGGTGCGTTCCGACAGATTTACAAGGTTCGATGCAGACAATCAAGAGCATAAACACAGGCACGCATGATTGGAGCTACAGCTGAATCATTAGAACTCGAGTTTTCTCATCCCCTGTTTCGTTTTTATTGTTAGTCATATTTAACGTTATGTAATGACATGTTTACGAATAACTGAAAACGAGCTTCTTCGCCACGCTGTTGTTTTCAATGTGTTCTGTGGAACTAACGAAACGACTAAAAGAATATAAATACACTATCGGTGCTTCACTACTTGCCTTTCAGACTTCTGAAAACTGACAGTCATTAGGTGACGCATAACATGCACAACTGTCTGACTAGCTGCAGCTCCGGTTTCCACACATTAGGGTCCAACAAATTGTGGCAGAAAAAGAATTTCCCAAAGAAAAAAGCATCATTTTTTATTCCAATATCCTCATAATTGAGCACATTCGAGTAAATCATGGATACATGTTGAAAAATATTTGTACACATATCTGGGTTCTCGAATGCGTTCTCTTGTGGATCCTCTATCAACATTTAGGCAGCATCGGATCCGTAACCTATCCTCCTCCTCGGCCGGCCCGAAAATCACACGACCGATCGAGTTGATTTATCGATCGACCGAATGGTTCAGCCGTAACAAGGGCCTTGGTACGTGCTCAGCTAACCCGAGCGAGAAACCACACCTTTTTTACAGTCGTGAGTCTCAGGCAGGCCCAGTGAACTTAGACTGTGCAGCAGGAGTGCCATCAGCACTCGGATGGACTGGGCGTAACAACAAGAGCATTACGAAACGTGCCAGTCGGTAATCAGCCAGTATCGTGTTGGGGTGAGGGATTCTAAGTGCCACAGATCGCGGAATATGATCAGATGACAGAAAGGGTAAGAAGGAATGTACTTGTTTAAGGTCACGGATGAGAGGGACGAGACGATGGAGCGATCGCACTGTGTTGGTTCAAGCGTTGAGCGCGTATGATTCACTGGTATCAGCGGAGGGGGACAAACACACAATACACATACAGAGGCGTACGCGTACTAGCACGATAAACGATCGATATGTATGTCATGGGAATCGAGGCGTGACTGACCGAAGCCCATCCCACAACCGACCCCCGCACTTTGACGGGAGGTAGAGAAATCGGAGGTGTGTGGTAGTCATCCCGAACGCACTGAGAGGCTTCTCAGCACCGGTGAGGTCAATATGACAGCTTGAAATAATCGCAGGACAGCTTGAAATAATCCGGGGACAGTTTGCAATGATTCCCGAACAGCTTGATATGATACTGGGACTACTTGACATGAAAAAGGTATAGATATGTGCAATTTCCCGTATCATGTATTAGCAAACTCATTGGCAAGGATACTGGAACCAGGAAGATCTGAAAATCGANGACAGAATGTATTTTGCTGTATCTTTGCAGGAATCAAACATCGGAGGCAAACAGATGGCATCTCATTGTTCACAAACGTGCGAATTAGTAATCACATAAGCGGGTTTACTCAAGAGAAACCATTTATATGAGTTTTGGAATTTTTGTGCGCGTTAAGGCCCGGTTTCTCCACAGATGAGAATGGGATTGTAATTGGGTCACTTTTAGGACCATTACTCTCTGGTATCTTAGAAGTGACCGTCTTGAGCCCCATATCAGACAATACTCCTTAAACCGACGATACACTGAAGATGTATTATGCATAGCAGATGCAAATGAGCACATCAGTCGGTTACTTGAGTTAAAAACTGCCCATTCGAGCGTCGGGACAACAGTTTTGAAACGTACTCATAAGACGTCGAAGCGATAGCTCCGTCCAGTTGTGGGTGCAAAGGAAAGCAATGTGAAATGGGCAGTATATCGATTTTCATAGCTTTTTCCCATTTCGGAAAAGTAGAAATGGAATACGTTCTTTGGTTCAAAGGGCGAAGAAAATATACCAGCTGGACACCATCGACAATGAACTTCAGTTCTTATGCACAGCTTTCTCTCAGAATGGCTACCCTAAAAGAGTTGTCGATAGGGAAGGGCTACAACAGGAGTAACGACCGATAGGAATAAGAGCAGTTAAGCAGTGTCGTTATGTATTTATCCGTCGTCCAACGGAGATGCGCAGGTGTAAATCAGTCAAACAAAGTTTTCAGCAGCAGTACGCAGATCATTTCACATTGCACGATTAAAAACCCTGTCCACATCTCAACCGGATTGGTTTGCTAACGGACGAATATTGTACCCGAATCTGCACCCTCATAATATGCATACTTTTCCATCTGTTCCTGTGGAACTGTATACATTGGTCATACGACCAGGCCTTTACCCGATGGAGTTCGCGAACACCACTCGGCTTGGTTGAAGACAGTAAAAATCCATACCCTGCCACCATGTGTGCAATTACTTGAAATTTTGACATTATTATCAATTTCGCGTAAACACGTGCACACCCGTTTCGAGCCATTGTTACTATTAGGACATGAATCTATCATTCCCATGTTGTTCTTATTGGTGTACATATGCAATGTTACGTAATGGCATTCGAATTGCTGGGAAGGAGCTTGTTCGCAATGTGTTCTATGGAATACTTAAAAGATTATATTATCAATGGAGAAACGAAAGTACAAACGTCATGTTCCATAACAAAGCTAATTTACGAATCCGATATACGAATATTGTACCAGTTAAGTTCTAGACGATTTTGCTCTAATTCAGGTGACATCTTCACCTTTAACGTAGATGAAAGATTCCTATTGGTTGATAACTAGTGCCCATGCATTTATATGATTTCCTGCGTTATCAGTGGTGTAGATCTCCTCAAAACGATATTCTTCTCTCGGTCAAATAAAGCAGTTTCGTCTCATTGCCGAGTGTCAGCAGAATAAACAACTGATCCTATCAGACGATTGTGTGATGATGATATCTGCAGCGAAATTCGACGACTGGTTTCCTTGTTCGTTTCCAATGCTTTGGAAAACCTACATTTTTATTAGATGGAAGATAAGCCGGTGAGAGAACTACTAAGACGTCAGCACACTTACATAATGACATCGTAAACAATGGACTGTTGCAAATCTGTCATATTGTAACGAGAAGGCGAGCTGGCCGGGAAAACGTCTATTGATCCAATTCAAAAACAAACAGTGTCTGCGTTCGATTATATACAGTCAATTCTGAACCGCGCGGTGGGATGATTCATGTCTCTTTCTGTGGGTCATTCCTTGTCGCTCTTGGTCTGCACTTGGCACATACGTTGCCTCTTCTTCCGCGTGCCATTCCGACTGGTTTGACCCGATCGCGGAGCGAGATGCGTTGATCGACAGCTCCGACGTTGTGGCATTCGATGGGTATCTTTCCCGTTAGCTGCGGATTGTCTTTAGGCTGTAATTGTCGATTCACTCCTTTCGGGTGGCAGTCAGCATTGTCTCGCGAGGCATTTCCCGCCGCTGCGTCTGTGCGTCTGGTCGGATGGGCCCCACTCTTGCTTCGGTCGCTAGCCAGGACTCTCTTTGAACTGCCTTCCATCACAATATGATACAGTGATTTCACGCGACATCAAGCCAACTGGTCAAGTAATAAACAGTTTTTTTTCCAAATTCATGTTTGCCATGGTTTGGACGTATCATCTGAACAACAATGAACCAACCGAATGTCATGGGAGTGGTTCTAACATCGTGTATCGTCGTCCGTCCCAACTAAATAATTTCTCCAATCCAATGGACATATCAAGCTATGTTGGTCATGTAACATAAACAGGTTTTCCCTTTACGAACAACCGGTGGGGTGGAATAATTTATAGACAAACTCGTGTAATAAGAGCCGTGTTTCCTACAGTAGTCTTCGTATTATCAGACTCCAAGGATTGGATGGGCGAAACAAAGACCCATTCTGTTCTATATAGTGTGAAACCACCGACATGGAAGGGTGAGTTTTCGAGAACAGCATACAGTACAACTTCCTTGACTATCTTACAAAATGAGTACGAATTACTAGTATGATTAAGAACGAGGAGAAAGACGTTTCCGGTATCACATTTCCTTCATGCTATTTCTCACTTCTGCAAGCAATCATTCTGAGGTGATTTACGTTTAAATTTTATCAAAATGATTCAAAATAATATGAACTGCAGTTTGAAACTTACAAATCCGTATAAAAACCAATCTGGGCAACAGGCTAGTTGACAGCAGACATCGATATTAGCAGATACACTTGCGCCCACTTTTTAACTGAGTGAAAATCTACCCCACATTTACTGGCAACCGTAGTAATAACACTTCAGACAAGTGGAATCACAGTCGTCATATAACGTGCTCCATCACGCAACGAAAGGGTTTATATTGATGGACTATGGATTAAGCATGAGCAGCGTGCAATAGTTTTCGTATCTATGACTAATAACAAAACGCTTTTTGCGCAGTGCAGATGAGAAAGCCAATATATTGTTTCATCAGGAAATGAACTCAGAACTATTGGCACGGAAAGATGTTCTCGGTTTAATTAGAATTTGTTTGAAGATGAACATTATTTCGCGCATAAATAACTTCATCAATATGCCCACGTTACAGTTTGATTATGCTGTATCAGCTCAACTGAGTAAACCAATTGTCTTGATCGGTTCAATCTGAGCCCTTACACATTACTGATGAAAGGAGAACATAATTGATACTTTACGCGTTGCATCTAACCAACCCTGAAAACGGTTTGTCGAATCAAGTTGAAAAACCTCTTCAAAACAATCTTTGTTTTGCTTCACAGTTACGTCTCCGACTTCCAATATAAACAATGGAAGCAATAAAGGGGAAACACCCTTTACGTTCACAAAGTCGATACTCCACTCAGGCCGACTATGTGCTTGCAAAACTCATCAAGTCATAAGCTCGCTCCATGGCTGGCGACATACTTCTTTTAAATTCTCAAAGAATATAAATACTATTTGTTGAGGTCTTTTAACGCCATAGGCTGATCGCCTTTTTCCAAATCGTAAAATATTCCCATTGACGCATAAGAACCCAGTCAAAAGGCGAGAAAATTTCTTTTGGATATCTCGCTTCAGACATATAAATATATAGTTCGATTAGTCAGTAGATTAATACAAGGCCCAGGCTGATGTATAAATATTACGCTGTTTATATATAGATCAGTACTCAACCATAAAATCCCAAACAAACGTTTTGGGAAAGGGAAAATAACCTCATGTGTTATCTGGGGTTAAGTTCATCTTGGGACCGGATGTGGAATTCTCAACGATCGTTGGAACTACTCGGAATACGAGGTGTACAGGGATGGGCCACGGAAGCTTAAGCGCCTGCACAAATTGTCTTTGGGCACACAGGGCGGTTGTGCAGCCGAATTCCTACCGCTTTCGCTGTGGCTAGCATACGACAGCGAACCTGCCTTGATAATCGACCACGAACCCGATACAGGGGACGGAATATCTTGGCCACATTCACAGTGTGCTTTGTTTCAACTAGGTGTGAAACCACTGCACTAGTGAGTGACTTAATCGTTCCTGTGTTCAGCCATGCGGTGTGGTGCTCACGGATTCATTCCAACAAACGGCTGACCGTGCGGCCTATGTACGTGGTTCCTGTTGAACATAGAAGTTATTTCAGAGATGCAGATTCTCATTTTACTGATGTACTTTATGAAACAATTTCGCTCCTCACATTTCTCTTGACAATTAGGGCACTGCTGATTATTCCATTACATCACCTTACCTTATGGGCACACAACGAGCTTTGATGCAAACAATCCACCTACCTTGGAGATGACCTATTTCTTTATTTAGTAATCTTTTATGTTTGCAAACGTTCATTCATCGTAATTGAACAAACTCATGTGATAAACATGTCTGTTTGTTTTAAAACGCCAATTGAGAGGACGAAACGACAGAGTTAGTAACCTCACAACACCGGGAACGGTTGAACAAGTTGAAGGAAAACCGTGATGTTATACTTTCGAGACCAGATAAAGGCACCAGAATAGTCCTTTGGATTGTTCAGACTATATCAACAAAATGAACAGCATACTCAGCGACACCAGAAAATTTCAGAAAATAGCCGGGGAGAAAGATAAAACAGAACAAATAGAAAAGTCACTGTCGAAAACACTCCGGTGTCTCAAACAAAGGGACATAATAGACACTGTCACATTTTATCAACTCCGACCAACGACGATCCCGGGACTTTATGGCTTACCGAAGGTACATAAAAATAGAGTGCCTCTCCGACCGATTTTAGACATGTGTACTCCCCTTACCATGCCTTGGATAAGTGGCTGGTAGCCATCCTGGAACCCGTGCGGGAAAACTCGCCAAGCATAAATTAAAGGATTCCTACGACTTAGTGGCTCGGACTTAAAACACAAACATAAACGGAATACGCATGTTATCGCTTGACGTCAGTCCACTCTTCACTAACGTTCCCAATGATGAAATTATTGAATACATGTGTGACCACATACAAAGTAATCATTTTGAAGTTGGGATGCCAGTTGGTGATCTCAAACAATTACCAAACTTTTGCACACATAATGTACAACTCAAATTCAATGATGAAGTATATCGTCAAATAGATGGAATAGCATTGGGATCTCCTCTGGGTCCATTTTTCGCTGATATCTTCATGGCAATACTGGAGAATAACATTCTAAAAGGAACAATTGATCGTTGCACATTTTACAAGCTCCATGTGGATGACATTTTGTGCTTTGTCACTGAAAGTGTGCATCTGTCAAGACTCTTGAAAGTATTTAATTCAACTCATCCAAACATTAAATTTACTCTAGAGAACGAAAAAAATGAGCAACTGACATTTCTGGACGTTTTAATAAGCTATCTATCAGACGGAACTATCCGACGCACCATCCACAGGAAACCATCGTGGAACAATCAGTATATCCATTTAAAAAGCTATGTGCTTTTGGAACGGAAAAGAAACCTGATTCATTGCCTCGCCACCAGGGCGAGAAGAATATGTACGGACGATACCATTGATGCAGAACTGAGGTTCATTCGAGACGTTTTCCTTCAAAACGGATATCGCGTGTGATTTGTGGACAACATTTCGGGGTCGTCATCGGTTGCCAATTAAGACCATTACTGCGGAGAAGAAACCGATTTACATATCGCTACACGACTGCCGATATGATGACACGTAAGTTCTGCACAGTTGTAGAAAAAGCATTCCCCGGGGCTAAACTGCGTATTATGTTCATCTCCTTCTGCACTTTCAACTCAAAGATAAATTGTCTGTTTCTGCTGTCTCCTTCTGTGTATACCTATTTACCTGTTCCTGTGGGGCAAGGTACATTGGCCGCACGAGCAGACGTTTATCTGAGCGAGTCCGTGAGCATCGCCCGGCCTGGTTGAACATTGGAGTAATCAGGGCCATTAACAGCTCAATCGTTTCACACCTAGTGGAATCAAATCACGTAATTAATGTAGCCGAAGCGTTT
>UZAN01058734.1:0-11844 GCA_900618425.1 Echinostoma caproni
GTAGTTAGGGTATTGAAGGTGGGTGGTCTCTGACTAGGGGGAGATTTGTGTTTCGGTCAAAAAAGGACGATCGGAGAAAAATAATGGAGAAAATGGTGTACATATTGCGGTTTAGTCCGTGAGCGTTAGTGAGGGTGATGAGTGCGTGTCCCCAGTGTGAGTGCGTAGAGCGAGCGAGAATACGTGAGCGTTTGTGGTTTTATATTGTCATGTTTATGTTGTGAGGAAACCGGCAACCATGATCCTGAATTTTGGAGTGGTGGACCACATAAGGCTTCGATAGATCAGGCGTGGTAACGAGTCGGGCGACAACAGAGCCGCCTACCACCATGTTGTAAACTGCTTGGCGATTGAGGTATCAAGGTATGGTATGTCATATGTACCATCACTCTCTGTGGTGATCAGCTGGAAGTGTTTGTGGGCTTTATGTACCTTTGGGATGAGATTAGGAATAGCGAAAGCTAGAGCAAATTTTGCCAACCTGTGACACCTGTGGCACCACCATGCTATCCGACTGTACCCTAAGATACGGGTATACGTCACCATCATTTATTGTGTTCTGCTTTACGGTCGCGGGACCTGGCTCCGTGCCGTGGATAGTAATCGACTTTCTCTGTTTAACGACCAGTGTCCCGGAAGCATTGCTTATGCCTGGTGAGAAAATCGGGTGAGCAATGATGAGGTTCGTCATCATTCCTTTGATGCCGATGGTTCTCGGAAAGAAGAAGTCGCTCTACACCTCTGATGACTCAGTCATGTTTTGCGTCTACCTGTCCGTCGTCCACCTTTTCGTGTTCTCTGCACATACGAAGCAAGTGTGGAGGAGGCGTTTCGGCGGTCGAACGCTGACGTGACTTTGAGTTATAATAAAGTTAGCTTCAGCACTGACTTAGAGTAGAGTTCGGTGACGCCTGTGAAAATCCCGTACCTCAATAAGAAGAACAAACAGAAACAGATAGAGGAAATGTTCTCTGTAATATGTTTCTCCTAATTTGTCTGTGTTATGCTCAACTCTACGTTTTATGTTTTCAGTATTTTATTAGCATCGCGCTTATTCTCCAGCCTGTGATCTACATTATATATATATATATATATTCTCCCAGCATACGCGGGTGTTTTTGCGCAAACCATGGTTTTCGAGGACGGATAATCGTTGAATATGATCTGCTCGAAGAGGCCAAATTTCGCAGCCATAGAGCAACATGGTGCCTACCGATGCGCGATACACACCCTTTCAGTGAAACGGATATCAGTTCACTTTGAACAACCATTAAGCAAACACTTCTATGCGTCGCTTTTGGATGAACAGTAGGAGGAAAACCGAGCCTTCTGAAAGGGATATGTCGCTCCGGTGCCAGAGATACCGTGAATTAGCACACACTGGTCTAGCTTTGATTACTCTTGGAGAGATCTCACTGCTAGCCATTATGTAACTCCTGAGGTGGATGAAGCTTTTGACTACCTCCAGAGTATAGTTACCCGTCGAACGGGTTCCTTTCAATCTTGCAACAACACCTTGCACTTTGAAGGTGTCAAGAGCATGTCATGACGAGTAACCTCAATTGCTAAACGATGCAACGATTACTGTATTGTTGGTGCGTTGTCGCCGAGTAGGGCAATATCATCGACATATTCTGAGTTTCCGGCTCTGCCTCCAGGAAGAAGCTTGATGCTTTTTGTAGGACATCATCTATGGCAAAGTTGAAGAGAAACGAAGAGATAGGGCAACCATGTCGCACCTAACTGCTGACAGGAAACGAGGTTGAAAATCCACCATAGGCACTAACCTTCCCCGAGGTCTAGTGATATAGCGCTTTTAGGAGTGAGACATACTTCTCGGGTACTCCGTATCTCCGCAAACAGTTCCATATTGCCGGGCAATCGATAGAGTCGAAAGCCGCTCTGATGTCTAGAAACACGACAATGATTTGTTGACTGTATGCGTAGCGGTGTTCTAGTAGATGACGGAGGGTGAAGATTTGATCTACGCATCTACGGCGTGCACGAAACCCGGCCTGCTCCTCACAGAGTAGGCATAGCCGGCGTAATAAAACGGACGCCAGCAGCTTCGACGCTATTGGAATCAGACTTATGCCCCTGTGGTTGGAATAGGCGTTGCAACAACTCTTCTTTTAGACGGAAGTAGCAATCGGTTCTCCCCATGTGAGGGGTACACTCAATTTCCCGGATCTTCAAGACCATTTTGACAAGCTTTCTCACGAGAGCTTTACCACTTTCGAAGAGGGCGGAGTAGGTTGCCTGATCCAGCCGCCTTGTGACGTTTCAGGGCTTGGAGTTCCCTTCGGATTTCCGCTTCTGTGGGCGGTTCCGTGGATAGTGAACGGAGTGCACTTTCCAGAGAATTTCTTGAGGCAGCCAGCGTGAGGGGCTGGTTGAGCTGTGACGTGAAGTGCTCCACCTAGCGTTCAAAGTATCGGTGAAGAATGTTAATTGGCGTCCCGTCTACTTCGCAGATTGTTTCATTGACGCACTGTCTTTTGGAGCCCATAGGACGGATGAGTTGGAATGGTTGACGAGTGTTTCCTTATTTACCTTCTGATTCCATCCCCTTTGCAGGTAGCGTCCACCAAGCCTCTCGGTCGTCTCTCAAACTCTTTGTGAGTTCACGCTTCAGAGAGGCGCTGTTTACGAGGATTGCCCGAATTTGGTCAAAAAGTCTGAGAGAGCTGGGGGAGACCCAGTGTTTTACAACTCGACGGATCAGGCCACAACTGTGCATTGCATTTTGAATATTTGCCCGAGTGTTGATCTATCCTCCTTAGTGGGGTAGTAGTTAGCCTTGCGGTCAATTCATTTTGGTAGTCGTTTAGCACGACGGGTTCAGAAACCTTGGCGCGACATTAGGCTGTTTGCACATCTTTTTGCGGCCGCCAGATCGTACAGACAACTTGGCACAATTCAGTGCGTGGTCGGACTCCAAGCAGGTAGACCAATACGAACGGCAGTCTTTCACACACGTCTGTAAAAGGTGAAATTCTGACAGAAGTCGAAATCCGGTCTTGCATTCGAGCTCTGAGGAGAGAAAAGCAACAGTACCTGATGGACGTCCACTCTTTATGTTTCCACGGTGCGTGTGTAGGTGGGGGTATAACCATTTAGACTCCCATTCTGACTTACCACACAAGGTCTGTTCGCAGGAGCGCATTTAATTATACTCTGGGGGTGGTTCACTAATCGTCCCAATTTTCAAAAAGGGATCTCGCAGTGACTTCACAAACCACAGTGGGATAAGTTTGGTCCCGAACGTCCCCAAAATATTAACCCCGTCATGCTTTAGTGTCTGACTCCTTTAACAGGAACCAGTAACCGCGATCAGAAAGCCAATTTGCTTATTGTAAGCGTCGCTCTACTTTAGATGCGGTTGCTTGTCTTATACGTTCTCTTTTATCCACTATAGACCAAAAACAAAATTGTTCACCTTTGTTTCTTAGAATACACAAACGCGTTTAACTCTTTCCATAGAGACATCCTATTGACACTGTTACGGCGACATAATCTCCCGCCAAATCTTTTGAATTGGATGCACGACTATTTTACCGGCTGACGCCAATACACTAGTCTTAATTGTATTAGGTCTTCTACTATCACTGTAAACCAGGGTGCAATTTTCTGTTCTCCTTTTATATCCAAAACTTGTCAGTCATCCCAAATGTTTTCACTTTTAGATATGCTGATGACATAGTAGTTGGTGGTGCAACAACCGTTCAACTAACCCCTTCAATCAGCCATAAGTTCCATTTCCGAATGGTCCGATGGCGTTAACCTTTCTTTAACCCTCAATAAATGCATTGGAGCTTTGTTTTCTATTGACCGTAGGCCATCAAGAACTTCTGGATCACCTGCTCCCAACATCTTAAACAATAACTTAGAAGTTGGAAGGTCACAACACTTCAAATATTTCGGATGTTTTCTGTCTGCTGACCTCAAATAGTCCTATCACGTAGAACAAACATTTCTGACAGTCAGAACTTTGACCTATATTTCACACCTTTGTCATTCGAGAATGCACTCTTGACTTGATAGATCCCGACCTAATGCCGGAGTGTTGCTCATATGGCTCATAGGCAATTGTCAGTCTCTAGCTGAACAGGGGTCTATGCATTCTTGGTGAGTACAGCGTCATTGCTTTGATCGTTGAGTCGCGTAGGTGACTTCATCCACCCAACGCGCTGATACCGCATTCGCTTGTTAGACACCGACTCTCTGGGAGTTGAGCTCCCGGGTAGCCTCAACCTGGTTTGGTTCGCCTGTCGAACGGTTTACCGGGGTGGGACCGCTGTTACATCCCTGATTCCAAAACAACCAAGAAAATGCGTCCGAACCACAAACACACCTACCGGGTCGTGATAGTGGTCACCGGCTCGATTGGAAGTCGAAGTGTCTTAGACACCTGGAATATTCGATCCCGACCAATGAACGTATGATCCGATGAACTGGACACCTGCCTCCAAAGGATCGCGATTTTCACACACTGTCACGGTGCCTTACGAGTCAGGCTTTCGCTAACCGAAGACTCCAGTTGTAAACTCCCTAAGAAAATATATATATATATATATGATTTCTATGTTCTAAAGGTTGTTGTATCGTGATTTTTGGGCTTTTATTCTCCACTCGAAATTGAATAACAACAACAATAAGAAAAACGTGGAACCTACTTGACTTGATTTGACTATGAACTGGTAGGCAGCTCTGCTGTCGTCCGGTTCAATACCACGCCTAAATTATCGGGGCCTCATGTGGTTCGCCACCCCAAGTCTCGGGGCTTAGGTTGCCGGTTCCCACCACTGAACAGCAGGTCCTCGTGACTATAGGCTTTTACTCGTCTGCTGTTCATCACACTTAGTTGTGTAATAAAAAAAATCGTTCGGAATTTACTGTACTGCTGTTTTCAAATCTATTCACCACGCATTCACTCACATGGAAATTGAGCCAATGCAATCTACGAAGATGATGAGATTGCTTGTCCTAATACTTCCACAAATGAAGCTAACCAATTGGTTCAAGTTGCTGTCCATGGTGCGCACTGATGTGTGCCAATGCTGCCTCGGTTTATGGATAGTTTCGCTATATCGGCTCAATAGCACTACTCCGGGTCTATTGCAGATGTGTAGTTCTTCATCCCAAGTCATTTCATCAAATTTGAATTTTGATTCCTCGTTAACGTGAGATTCATACCGTTTTATTCATTACACGGTACTCTATGTGTGTTGACAGAAACGGCAGTCTATTGGCGGCGAATCTGTGATTTACTAAATTGATCCAACACATTTTTCACGCCTAACCTATGGGGCCTTATGTGGTTCACCACTCCAAGTCCCGGGGCTTAGGTTGCCGGTTTCCATCTCTGAACAGCAGGTCCTCTTGACTATGGGGTTCGCTCGTCCGCTGTTCATCACATTGGGTGTAACAAAAAATTACTCAGGGAAACATTCAGGATAAATTATTGTATTTAACCAGTGGAATTTCGTTACGTTATCGTATTTCGTATTAATGCACTGAACAATAAAGTATGTTTGCAACCACCATTCTTTCTGGTAGTTCAAATTAATTTGTGTGAATCCATGGTATTGTTCCGCACGTGCATTTCAGAGGCCTGTTCATAGAAAAGAGTCGGCACAAGGTAACAGATCACAGTGAAGCGTGTATTTTGGGCCAGCTAACCCGCAACAAATAGGGCTTTTCTTCATCCTGAACACGTGCGCAAACAACGGTTTCTTTGAACGCGAGATTTAGCTCAAGTATTGAATTTGTTGTAAACGCATGCCCGAGAAAGCATACCGTTGGTTGTGATGTGGCCACGCTACCGGATAGGAACCAAGCAGAGATCTGTGTCAGTCGCGAACCGCTAGCGGCAATCAATTTGCTTCCGTCCCGAGAGCACAGAAGATGCGGTGGATTGTTCACAGTGTAGTCCAGTCGTTCACTCGTGGGCAAGTGGTGCACTGCCCGGTCTCGAAGCGGACACCAGACAAATAGTCCACGGTTCAAACAAGCACTGACTACCACCCCATCCGGTCCGTTCACTGTTAAAGCAATCAGTCCGGGTTGATCTAACAATCGTCGACGATGCCATGTCAGACCTGATGGTTTCTCGGCACATGGTGTGTGTAGTGCATGCAGAGACCACAATGTCAAACACGAGGTTCTGTGTCTGGTACTGAATTCAGAATTTGCTAGCCAGTGACCGTGATAAGACAAAGCAGCAGTTGTTAGGGTAGAATTATACGTGATTGAGGGATTGGTCTGGGTAGAATGAATAGAGATTTCGTTTGCAGACAGCTCATCCCCGATGTGAGCATACGCTTCATTTAAATTCCCCACATGTTGTTGTACTCGAAGAGAGAACACGCACAAATGAGGCAGACTGTAGCTGACCACAAGCATAGAACCATCTCCACTGAGAACGTATTTCTCAATGGTCAGTTGTTCTTGTGCGTCTTCTGTTGGTTGGGTTTGAACCATATCTTCCTCCTTGGCTTCCAATGACAACAACACGTCCGTGCTGTCCGTTACGTCTGGAATCTCACGTGTGTCCGACTGATCAGCGTTCCAGTCCGGTTTCATGCGCCAGGCCACCTGGCCATGAATGAGACTCCAGGCCATAAAATGTGTTCGGTTCTCATCCGGACCGATCAGATAGGCATTGTCCCAAACAAGATATTCGGCCATATTACACGGAATGATAAATACCTCGGGCACGTGACGTTTCAAATCTGGACGTGGGTAATCTGCCGTTGCGTCTGCGTCCAATTCGTACACGGTCATACGTTGGTAAACTTCTCTGTATAAATAAATAATCGGCGGGCGGGGGGGGGGGGGGGGGGGNATTCACTAACCAGTCGTTTAATAATTACTTAAAATGAACATCTACTGCGAGTTTTATTCCCGTTAGCCATAAGAGAGTGGATTACGTACGTTGGATTTACTAACAAGTCGTTATTGTACGTTCAAATAATTTCAATTATTCACATTTATTCCATCAATAGATGCATTCAGTCAAAGTTTTATTATGCGAATTACTTACACGTTCATGCTTCTTTTGTTTCCTGGGGATACTTACACGGCTGAATCGTTTGCTCGGCAAAAAAATGATAAAATGTCACCTATAGTTCCGGGCCGGATATAATACACAATGTAGTCTTCAACTAACCTGATTTAATCTTATTTGTGTGCGAATACGAGAATTGTAATGGTTTTCATCAAGTCTCCACTTGAAAGATTCAACAGTTGGCGCACAAACGACGTGAGATGGAAAGGTGTTCCATGTACTGCACACTCTGACTGCAAAAGATTGACACCGGCATTCCAATCGGCACTTTGAAATCAACAACTTGAAACGATGTCCCTTAAGGTGTATGTTGGACGACACCGCGATCAGCAAACGACATGGATGTTTTGGGTTCTGCGGTATAAATAATACTTCAAAATCAAGTCTCCTCGAATTAGGCAACTCGTCCAGCTAAACCAAATCAGAAGGAGCCATACGCAACGTGGGGTGTTCAGTACTGTCGCTCTTAATGGACTTCAGCGTCATATTGATTTGGACCAGACTCTACAAGTTTGAGTAAATAGGCAAGAGGTGACATTTTCATGGTAAATAAATGCCTCCCCCATCATCAGTAGACGGTCGGAAAAGCTCGTTCACAGACAGGATGCGATCACACAAAGAACCTAGGCAAGTGCTACAAGCTAATTGCAAACTGTATATCCCGCTACTGGGTTTGTTTTATACTGAAGTTGATTTCAATGATAGGATTGAGTCAAGTAGTCCGAGGATTCACCACATATGAAGCTCTGTGGGAGGATAGTCTGACTAGTCGTTTCACAGCACATTTTACAGATGAGAAACAAGCTTCTTGCAAAAAGCTGCACATGATCATCTAAACTGACTACTGACAAAGACCAGAGTAGTCAGTAGCCAAATGTGGTTAACAGAAAGTCGTTCTACCCGTTACGCTACGTGCTGTACATTTTAGGACTGGGTTTATGATAGGTGTATGGTCCTATGCTGAAACGCATCAAGAAGGATGAGAGAAGGGAAAAAAATTCCAGCCCACTTATGACTGCAGTATTCCAGTTTAGATCGAATCCTAGCCGCCTTCGTGAGGTGTGTAGAGATGAGGAAACGTTTGACTCGGGAAAGTGTCGATTTTGTGCACGGTACGAGAGAGGCAAGCAACCGGATGTGGGGTGATAATAAACAGGAAGAGGATGATTATTCAAATCTGTAAAACAGGGAAAGTGAATGTCAAAGAGAAAATTTCATAGGATTTTAAACAAGTGAAGTTTTATCAGCATTGAAGAGGACACGGTTGTGAGTAGCCAATCCTTTTACTGGCAGTGGTAGGACTACAAGAACACTAGGACAGAGAACAGTCAAGAACAGCATCATTGGAAAGGGCCTGTATGAGGTTGGTCTTTCAAGAAAGAAGGTTGTTAAAAAGGGAGAGTAAAAGAGTCGGTGAAATTTGTGGGGAGCATCAGCGATCAGTTGGACAGAACGGCACATGATCTCATCCAGTCGAATGGAAAAGGGCGTCTTGGCTAAGCAAATCTGAGATACAAGTCACGAGTTTCTGAGAATGGCAAAACCGCAAAATTTCAACCAGTCAACTTGAGTGTTAGACACGACCGAATGCCCCGGATGAGTCCAGCGACACGCGAAGGGATTCTCTGCAATCGTTGAGGTTTGATGCATTTAGCGGTTAGTTAACTTGATTTGAGTGTTCTATGCTACTTTCACAGTTAAGGTTGGTCTTTCTGGCAACAATAAATGAAGCTCAAGGTGCATCATAAAACCAACATACAATCAATCTCCTACCATGTCGCACTCCTGAGAAGTCGCATTTTCCCATAACTGAGAAAACCCTTAACCAACCGCATGGGTAATAACGTAGTTTCTGAATATGCAATGTCGCCCCCCACCCGCTCAATATGTTGCAGTTCCTGATACCTACTCACTTGGTCGTTTATCAATGTTCGGGACGGTCATTGACCAATCAACCTGCAATGTCTCATTCTGCTAATGGCGTGTCACCCAGTGTGACGCGAACATGATACTATTCACGGATTAGATATTCCTTACGAGGGGTGCGACATAACGGGAGATTGACTGTATTATTCTTCGATCGAGTTGATATTCTTCTAACAGGCCAAACGTGTTCCGGTAACGACTATTGCAAGGATAATTATGCCAGTTTTTCCAACTGAAGCATCATTTACCAATTCACTTGTCTGGGGATCTAAATACCACGTAGGCAGGACAAAAATGTAGTTGGAAAGCCTAACAAACTCGTAGGATATTAGAAAAATCATACCGGTCAAAACACGCCAGACAATTTCTCGAGGCACTCTTCAATCAACTGAATAAACAGGCACACCGAACTGGATCACGTGTACACGTCAATGCAACTCAAGGATCAAATAATGCAACAAAAAAGAAGGTCACGCCGTGACCTGAGAACGGACGGAAACCGCAATGGGGACGAAAGGACAACCTCTCCCACCCTCATCCCCGTGCACCAGTTTCACGGCGAACCGAGTCGAACAAAGTGAGACAAGGGACTAAAATAGTCGGTGGAGAAGACCACATATAAACAAACAGATACAAGACAGAACACTGTCAATCCACAAGCACTGATGATATCACCTCGGCTGGTGTGATAAAACGTTTGCAAACAAATTGCCAATTACTCGGCAGACAGGTGAATTAAAACTTTTTTTTTGTTTCTATTAGAAATCATCGGAGCAAATGGAGTGAGCTGTTTTAGGGTACCCGAAGAAATCGGGTAAGATAAAGTTGGTGGGAAAAAGGAAAAGTGTTCATCTTTTTCTAGGCGGGTAGTGTATCAGGTTACCAGACTGACCGGAAGTAGATGATAAATTGGAGAAACAGAAAATGCAGGATAGGTTGGAATTGGATCAAGACATTAGAATGTTTGTTTTTCGGAAGAAGCAGTGCTTCATTATCCCAATCTGGTGCTGGACAGAGCGTTCCTTCACCTGCCCCCTTGACTGTCCTGCAGTTGTGGTGCACTCGAACAGATGTTTATAGATTATTTTATTTTTATTTTTACACACATCTGAGGCCAGACTGTATGCCTAACAAATCATGGTACAATAGTCTTTATGAAAAAGCAAAACTTTCGATGATTTACATGTGGGCGGAAAATTGCCAGGTTGGCCAAGCCGAGGCAGGTGAATTTTCTTGAGAAATTCACAACCGCAGCCTTCGACTGGCCAAAGCCTGACCCGAAATGCAGCGGGGCGGTGTGTGAAAACCACATTTCATTGGGAGCCGGTGTCCATTTCATCGGACCATACACCCTCCGGACGGGGTCAAACGTCCAAGGTAAGCAATAGACTGCGATGCTTAATTGAGCCTGTGACCTTTGCCACGACCGAAAAGATGTGGGTGTGTTTCGTACGCCTCCTCTTGGTTGCTTTGGAATCAGGGTTTTTGGTCAACTCCCCTAAATGAACTACCAGTGGTCCACCAACCCGATTATAGCCTCGGATGTCAGCTATTCGTCCTCTCACTATGCTTATCGATAAAGACTTTTTGACGTGTGTGTGAGTGGGTGGAACGTTGTTTACCTTTTACGAACCGAGAGTGATCAGGCGTGAGCTGATCATTTCCAGGAAGGAAATCTACCGTGTGTGGAAGTCAACTTAAATACATCTAAAGCTCTACTGCACGGGTGTTTGTTTGTCTATGGGTACGAGGCCTTGTGAGATCGATAAATTAGCTCTGTGAATAAAGTACACCTATAATCGAATATGCCGATCGGGAAGCGGTCATACAATTCAAAACTCCTCGGATCTCCTCTTTTTTCATTTTACTTGCTTTTATTAAGTGTACAAAGATACAATTTTCAGGAACGGGAATGTGAACAATCAAAGGGCTGTCATAAAACACATAATAGAGAAAGACAGACGTTGGTGGTGGGATTCGAACACTCGTCCTCCGAGGTGATAGTTGGTAATTGGACACACGAAAGAATTGGGTTTTCTCGATTGGTTTCAGATTAGCACAATGTGATTAACACGCGTCACTCTCGTCGAAGGTGTCGGACATGATCAATCCGCTGACACGCGACTTCTCAGAATGGTACCATTGAAGATTAAGCCTTGGTTTTTGTTTTAGTAGAAACGGTAATCAATCAGTTTGACAATCGGAAAATGATTTTGGGTAGATCAACCCAGTGAGTAATATGAATGTTTCCGACCGAGCAATAACCCGGAGGCTGGTGCAGACTTGAACGAGGTCTGTCACCCTCAACAAGCTCGCAAAGATAGGTTGTGCTATGTCGTGTAAATGGAAAATGAAAAACGAGCTGATCAGCTGCCTCGGGATGACCGAATGGGTAGTATGCTTGTATTCTGCCCACGAGGTCCCAGGTTCAATCCCCAGTTGGGTCGATAGATTCGCACTGCTGATCAGACCCAACCAGGTCGAAACAGCTGTCCAGTACTTTCTAACTTTTCAGTTCACCTTTCATTTGCTATATGCACGATGAATTCATCTTTGAAATTGAAATCAAATCCTCCATTCTCACTTGAATAATATGGAACTAAGTATTTTACCCCAAAACCGGTTAGAAAATACTGTTTTGTGAGGACATAGATTAGATTAGATACCTCTACTTGGTACGGGATCGAAGAGAAGTCTCCTATATGATCATGTAGTTTTTCAATGATTTTTGAGCTTTCGTGTTCCATTTGCTAGGTGCCGTTTAACTCGTGGCATCGTAAATGGGATTAGTGAAGAATTTGATTTGATTAGATGGTGAAATTGGTTCTGCACAGAACAAATATGAAGAG
>UZAN01058741.1:0-11837 GCA_900618425.1 Echinostoma caproni
CAATATGGGCATTACATGTGGTACCAATCAAACCAGATAACAGAATTTGGCCGGTCATCGAGGGGTTACGCCTCAGGAACTTGAAATAAGTCTTCAGCAAACCAGGGAAAATTACAGAGGAGCAGCAAAGGGATATAAGAACACATTGCTGAACAAAAGCGTCTATCAGCGACAAGTCAGAACAGAAGTGGCGCAGTCTTCTCATCTGAACAGAGAGAACTTTCAGATTGCGAGCAACAGTTTGGGTATGAAAGGACCAGCGGAGGTCAATTCCAAACGTGACACCCAAGTAATTCTCATGACTGACCTTGGTCATCGGCTTTCCGTGAACCTGTACATTTTCGAAGGGAGATGGGAGCAGTTAAGAGTAAAAATACATTCGATGAATTTTTCGGGATAATGATTAAGACCGGATGAAGTTGAATACAAAACGAAGTGGGATAAGTTTATGTAATATTCAACCGTTTCTGATTGGTTCTATACGGAAAAAGAAATGACGATATCATCAGCATACTAAAGATGTCATATAAGGATACCAATTGGTGAGTCACGCATATAGATCACAAAAATATATAAATTAGCAAAGATATTAACTATATCCCTGTGAAATCGTGCTCAAACTGAATGTNTGTACATTTATGAACATTTTTGTGAAAATGCTTGACATCGGACTTCAATGCACTCTGATGAGAATATCATCACTATAATCACAGATATGCAAAATTAATGTCTAAAATTATTTACTTGTTTTTAATTATTGACTGTTTACTGAAGGAATACACTTTAACTGCAGAATCCAAGGCTTTATTTGTGAAACAGATTTTATGCACAATGTGGCTTTTAAGGTAAATGGCGATAAACGATTCCGAACGTCAATCCCATTCCAAATGTTCATCCCAAAAATGTTGGAACAAATTCAATTCGAGGATTACCTTGCGAATACGATGATCTCGAGAGGAATACGAAGTGCGCCTATGGATAGAGCATATTGTTTTCTTGTTGGCGAACGGTTATTGCTTACTATGATTCGTCACGTGACAGTTCCATGCCAGGACTGTTCACAGGTGCCCGACCATCTAACCTCAAAAGGAGGATTTGCGTCTCCCTTTTACTTAACTAATGAACCACATTTTGAAGCCACGTAGGGACTGCAACGTATCATGTATACCCTTAATGTTTTACACTCAGCTTTGAAATAAAAGCAAGATGAACGATCCTACTCAAAGGTATCGAAACGACATGACTGCTACAACAAACTGATTGAAACTTACCTCTGCGCCATGATTACACAGTTCAAACTATGAGTTCGTGAAACGCAAATTCTCTTCCTTATCCAAATGATAATTCTGTTTTTATGAATGCCTAATCCTATTTTTAAAACAGTTGTCAGTAAACTACAGAAATTTTCAGGAGAAAAAGTATAATGACGCATTGATTCGAAGTGAGGGCAGCATGCGAAAGTGAAGTCCGAAAGATGATCAGTTGAAATCAATTTCCACTATCCTGCATCACTACTCGCAAGTAACTGTGAGGTAGAGGTGAATTATATAAGGTGAACAAGGGTTGTCAGTTTTACCATGGTATTGTTTGCGCAAAATAATTTACCGATACCAATGTTGCTGATTTGTGAGTTATCAGCACAATAAACGAAGACATCATAAGTTGAGTCTACAATCCAGGTTCGATTTGCAACAGTAAAGCAATTTTGAATTTTATTATTAGGGTGGAACGATCAAAAAAACGCGAGCTCATAAACGTTTGCGTCGCATTTAAAATCAGTCAAATATGACGAATATACACAAAAACGGTGTCGTAAACCTTTTTAAATAAATAAATAACTCCTCCGTTTATCAAGATTACAAAGCATGCCTAGGTTCTACGTCGATCGGCATCGTATTAGCTGGAATATCACGAGAAAGGCTGTTGGTTAAAAAAAGGTAAAGGAAATGAAATAACTTACAATGAATATCTAGTATTTTCAACGATTAGACTCAAATAGTGTGTACGGATTTCTCATTCTGCGACGGGTCAGGGGAGAAATGTTGTTATTGGGTGTGGTTGCATAAACATTTCCGGCCTAAACAGGTGTTTCAGGTGAGTAGGACTACATAGTCTCGGCTGACGTAGATCAATCATGAAACCAGAATAGGTCATCGAAGGAAAGAGATTCACATGATTCGTTTATGGTTATTGCGTAATAACGGAACGTAATTACCAGTGAGTGCAGATTTCGAAAGCGCACGATGGAGTAAGAATGATTCCAGTATTTACAATTGCATTTGGCAAAATCGGATCACCAACCTAAATAACTGTTAAATAAACGCCATTTCTTCTTTCCTGAAGCCAGTCCACATATCGAATACTCTCAAAATCGAAGTCGATTGGTTCATAGCCACAACACAAAGCAGAGAATGGTGACAGTTCAACAGTTACAAGTATTCATATATTGAATACAATGGAATACTACTTACAGCCATTGCATTGAAATGCAGTTCGTTTTACTACCAAATTGACTGAGTATAGTAAACACGGGAGCTACATCTCGGATAGTGCTCTGTTGGTCAGAAATGAACTCATTCAATTCATCTTCGATGCAAGGACTTCACCTCAATCCATAATCAAAGTCCAGATTATTAAATTTGGCTTTCACCTAATGCCGGGAACCAACTTCATTTTTCGAAACAACATGCTAACTGCGTGTTTAGTGGCCTGAATTGCTCTGAAGATTGATTTTATGTTTTCATGTAAGAACGTTTAGTAAGAAAAATGGCACACTTACAAGCATCACACGGTGATTGAAGAAAAACATTATGTAAAATTTTCTTAGCAATAACATCTACCTGATGCTTCAGCTATCGGATGAAACCAATTCGCACATGTTTCAAGTGCATTACTTACGAACTCGGTATACGCAAATAAAAAATATCGCCTAAACGTCATTAGACACTAAACGAATGGAGCAATAAGTCAAAACTAACGAAAAATGTCCGTATATAATTTCGTTATGTGAAAATGTTAATTCAGTTAAGGTTGGAGTCATATTTAGATTGAATAAAGTATGACTAACCATGCCCACAACGGATGAGTAACACTGAGTAGCAACGTTTTTTGTATATTGATGATGAAATGATCCACATAACTAAACATAAGTGTCTTTTTCAGTCCAAAAGTGGAACGAAGGAATATGACCACATGAAAGTAATTCTAATGCAAAAGGGCGGAACGGTCACCAAAGAAACATATATAGTACCTCTCAGCTGTGTTCCTCATGCATTGTTTTTTTTGTGTAGACAGCGAAAGTAGTCTTTCAATTTGGTAATTATCCCACTACTTTAATCTAGAAAGTAGTCAGTTTCGGTATTTATGCAGCGCATTCACATGCCTAACTTATCTCACTGACCTCCTTCGTGCTGTGTTTTGATGATATATATACCGATTTCACAAGACATGTTAGGCTAGTCACCAGATGTAGATCGATCCAAGGAAATTATTACAAATATCTCCGCCAATTTAAGATTTACCTTGATCCAGACTTTTGATTTCGGTCACGCTCTTGCCAACTCCGTCTGAGTGTTACATGATTTGGATAATAATTATCTTGTGATACACCATCGGATTGTCATTTGGTAAGACGCTAGTACAGTCTTACAATTCCTATATTATGGAAGGTCTTTTGTTTTCTCCCCAAACAATCAAATGTTTTGCAATTAAACATTTATTGAGAAATGGCCATTGCGCTTAAGAAATAGAGGACACAATGACCGCATGATCATCCGGCGAGTGTGTTTACGTCTCATTTGAAAATTGAAAAAATATATCGATGATTTTTATGGTTATTTGGCTACTGGTGGAGAAATTCGATGAAGAGCACACTGAATAATGCATATTAATCACTGGCAAAACATTCTAGGAATTTTGTACAATGTTCGCTACAATCACAAAATGCGGATAACACCGTTAGTGTCCACTGGTTTGCTTTTTCCATGTAAGACCGAATTCCTACAATTTTGCGACAAAGCCGGTGGATGTGCCCACTGTCGTGAAACAAAGTCGTTTTAACAACTTTCAATTATAGTTCAATATCTGAACTGCCAAAATGTCTCCCAAATACGTTCGCCGCTCTACTCCTTTATCAGTAGTTTCATTTTGTTTCGTGGGATATATATATATATATATATATATATATATATATATGTATATATGTATATACATAGTCAGTAATTTGGTTGTCTGTGATTTAGCAGTTTGATGATATTAGATGAAACCAATTTACCACTTATGTACACCAGTTATTGTGAATCATAGTGGCCACCTTTGAAGGATTTTTCACGTAGGTTTTCTGAACATTTCAAATTGATTTCAACAGAACCACAGCTAATCTCAATAGAATGTACGCCATTAACCCAGTTTTATTTTCTGTGAGAGCTTCTGTTGGCAATTCAGAAAAATGTTTAGACTGTCTTAACCAAAATATCCGCTCATAAACCCATCTTTACATTCAGTGCCAATCCAATGCCCAAATTCTGGGAATAGAATTTATTCTCCTAAGGAAGTGGCCAGGTATCGGGAGTAAGATAGTGCTGTTGAATGTTCGGGAAACAGTCTTGTATTTTATATTGATTGATGTTGCCCAGTTGAAGCTCGTTATACATGAACGGAAAGCTCTCCGGTCACCCCCCCCTCCTACCTAGGCAACATGTTCTTTTCTAATAAACAGTCCACTTCAGGAAACAACATGAAATCAATGTTTAATCTGAATACAGCTGCACTGAAACGCTAGAATAGAACGTACACTAAGAAGTTGTGTCAAATAAACTGATGCGAAATGTAGTTCGCATGGTATCATTGTTTCAACCAAGGGGCAAATAACCCTGTTCCTTTTGAATGATCACTTCGAATAATGATCCTCTCAAGGTTAATACAGCTCACGACACTTATCTATCAACATCTTGACACAGAGCTTGCGCTTGACGGCTTGCAACACCAGCAACTAAGTACCTCAGATCATTTATGTCATTCCGAACAATTGCCTCTTAGAGTTCAGTATACATTTTCATGTTGTGTTCACTTCCTCTTTATTGGGCATCTAAATGAGTTACCGAGCACGAATCTAGTTACTTTTTGACCATGTGTACACCAGGTATACAGTCAATGGTGAAAACATGAATTGTTTGACCTGACTCAACTCACAGTTACAGAATGTATCTATGCCTGATGGTTGCAACCATCCGAGCTCCAATTTTCTCTAGGAATACAGCAGACCTATATGTTCATGAATTTAATTATCAATAATTAATATTATTTTTATTATTATTTCATATTAGGAATTATTGTATAAAGAGTATTGGGTTGCGTTTTTTGTGGTTGGTAGCATCTAACCCAATTACAAAATTAGTGAATTATTATTATTGAATGATTGTATTATTGATTCTTCATTTGACTGGCTCTGAAAGAGCTGTCTATCCAAACTTTTTACTCTGATGCAAACAAGGTTATTTTCTCAAATATATAAAGATAAATGTATATAAATTTATATGTATGCATATTGATGTATTGTTCACATTAGTGAATTCTACTTGCTTTATGAAACCTGGAGAACCCAAACGTCGGTCTTCCGTTGTCAGCACATTGCAGTTAATAAGCAGACTATTCTTTCCCTTGAAAGATAATTCATGCACATTTGAAACAGAGCTTGATAGTTGCATCGGATTAAAAGAATTAAAAATAGAATAAACTGCAACCTTGTAGTGTAGTGGTACAATGTTGAACGATGTATCAGATGCTTATCAAAGTTATCTCCATTAGATTTGATAAGAGCCTTTATGTAATCAATCTGGTACTTCCCAAATCCCGTCTGATAATCGCACATGTTTTACCTCCTTGCGATATACATAAAACCATATATTTTCTAGTTTTACAAGGTTCCGTGAATCCGTAACCCAGATTGTTTTGGTATCCTTATTCGGAAACAGGGGGAATGATTATTCGAAACATAATCTCGTTAAATTCAGTTCACATATTCCATGGAAATGCTTCGTTGCGTTTATTAGCTCTCTATCCCTTTTGACCAAAAAACCAACAAACACTATTAGCAACCGAATGTAATAACTTTGTGTTGATTTTAATTTCCTCACATAAGGCAATCATATCGTGATTATCGACTTCATGGTCAGAAGAACCAATCGANCAATCGATGGGGTTAATTTTTAACTGCCAATAAAACTATTTTTATTATAGTGTTTACTGAATCAATATCGCGACCACACGAATTAAAATTTCATATATTGCTAAAAAAATGTACATGTAATACAATATAAAAGCAAACGATTAGGAGCAAATCAAAACTTGGACGTTATGGAACCGTATACGACGAAATTCGTGCTGGTTGTTTTTTGCCTCGGTGTGGCTGTTGGTAAGTGAGGCAATTACTAACTTTCCTGTTTTCAGGCAAGCAGACACATATGTGTGACGAGGTTAAGGCCACATACTCTGAGCAAAGCGTTAGCATACAAGTTGGTGTTGCTGGTTGTCAAAAGCGAATAACATCTGACTCCAAAAGAATGATAAATGTATATGTCAAAGTAAGTGAACTCGGTTATGATCTTTTCATTAGGGAAAATTGAACATGTATCCATCCATAAAACGTTCACATTTTATCAGGATACAAGTGGAAGAGATTGTGTGAAGGTGAGCAGTGGATCCGTGTCAGAAACACTGTGTCCGTCGTCAAACAAAACTCAACTATTATCCCACGGTCCGATTGAGGTTGGTTCAAATGCAGTCACTCCCTCGCCGGTTGTCACAACGCCACAAGAACCAACGACAACGCCAGCAACTGGAACGACGACGGGAGCAGGGGTGACACCAAACACGAATTCAACAACGCTAACGTACAATTCCCCAGTTGAGGGCCCTTCACCAGAGCAAGATCAGATGGATTCAGGCAGTAATGCCCATGAGCTCAAGCGACCTGCCAGGAATGCCATTAAACCTGTAAATCCCGGAGATTATGATTACGTAATCGTGTATTACAAATTAGGTGAGTAATTGTGGAAGCTGTGAGACCTGCTGTTTGAAGCGCAAGAAGTTTCACCTTTCTTACTGAATAACTGAATAACCAGACAATGACTGATACGTAATGTTCTGATATCACGTGTTCCAGATGGTGTTCCCAAATTGAATCCTTCCGTTGTTCTCATTCTTGGATTAACACTACATCTCTTTCACTGAGGCATTTGGTGAGTTTACAGAAATCATGCATTTTGCAGTTTATTAATTTTAACATTTTAACAAAACCGAATGAAATTTCTCAATTCATGAAAGCCCACGTTAGTAAACATGAGAATAAGCGGGTCATCATCTCATTCAGTTTATTTGGTCAGCTTATCCAATGATTGATTTATTAAAAAAACCAAACATAAAGTTCATTCACTGTCTGCGGTAATAATGGATTTCGAAGAAGGCTTGGCATCGATTTTATCGCCTGCAAGTATGCTGATGACGTTGTCTCTCAGTTGTCTTCCAACGTATATTGATTGTTGCCGTCAAATTTAAGTTTGTGTAAATAAAATATTTAGTTGGTCGACTTCCCGATCTGTATTCCCTATTTTAGCTAATTAACGAGATGTGTACTTTGACATCGAAACAGACGCATTATCGAACGCTTTTGGGTAATCAGCCTGAACTTTCTGTTAATGGTTATAACATCCCCACAGATTACTCTGTGAAATATCCTGGAGTTACTTTGTCACATAATCTTTCTTGATTAAAACGTTGAAAATCTGTATATCATGGTTCGTTGACTATCCTTCTATTATTTCAAGTCTAAAAAGCTCGGCGTTCCCCTAGATGTCATTCTTAACTTTGTGACTGCATGCATTCCTCTACATTGGTTTTACTGTTCCCCCATATATATTCCTGGTCTGAAGGAGAAAGACTTTATTCTCTTTTCCAGATATCTTAAAAGTCTTTCCCGTTACAGTAGTATTTCAAAGACCGTTGAGGTTGACCTTATTGTGAGCAAGCATTTCGTTCATGCGATAGATTTATCAACCACATGCTGTCAAATGAAGAACATTGCCTGTAGGCCCATCCAAATAAATCGGTGTCTCAGCCGAGTACGCGTTCGAAATTTAAGATTTTATTGTGCACGCACCAAAAAATTAAAAACATCATGATCCCTTATTGAACATCTATCTCGGTCAACTGAGCAAATATTATTACTGACTTGGATAATCATCTGTTATATTAGGATTTTATCAAATGCGTTTTATTTTTCCGTTTGTAAACGTATATTTATTCTTTTTTCCAAACGTTTAACGTTTTTCTCGCTGTGATTTGTCTAAAGTGCTGAGAATTTATCATATTTGGTGCATAAAGCTTTACTTGTCTTAACGTGACGTGACTGGGTAATCAACTGCTGAAGGTAATACTCATTGATTACATCAAGTTTGATGCATATATTTGATAAATCCTCCGGGGAATAATTCGTTCTTAGGAATGTGGTGTTCTCTTGCATGGAAAAGGAATACCTTGTGGGACAGAAACTGGCACCTCTTCTTTGGAATTCGATGAGACATCTATTTGGTAGTTGAACTATTTGTAATAATATGGCTCACTAAAAAACTGCGCGGTTCACTCTCGGATTGTTCACTTTGATCACCTGCATGTTGATTCTTTTACCTTTCAAAACGTGCACAACCGAATGCAATCGATTAATTGAAGTCAGCTCATTTTGTTTTGTTTTCCAGAACTACAGAGGAAATTGATGGGTCGCAATTCCAACCAATAACGTGAATATAATTTCAATTGACTCATTCGTTTCACAATAAAAATGTCTATTGCAATAGAAATGTAAAAATGTACTGCAATGCGGTCGACTGGGGTCGGACGGAGTTGCATTCTCATTACTTCAAGATTGATACTCACCTCCGTCAAATCCACGCCAACGAACTAGTTCATAGGTACCTGTTGGGTTTTCAAGAGCAACAAGAAGACTTTGTGAGAAACCAAGCAGCACATACCCTCTTAGGGTCACTTGAAAGTCTACAGGGAGTCAAACAGTGGAGTTCAAGGTAACTGATGTAATAACTATCGTATTGTCTATTTCGATCAACCGTGTTTAAGCTATAGTTTTGTTTATTGCGAAAAACGGGTTTGCCGCATAGATATTTTTTGGACTCATTGGTGAATGAAAAATAAATTTAAATTGTTAGCTCGTGAGTGCTACAGTGTAATCAGTAATCTCCATCACATCCCTCGCTGTAAAACGAACACAACACATACCCGCAATAAATTGCACACACAAAATAAACACTTGAATGATCGTGATTCGCAAGCTTTTGAAGACCTGTTCAAGGTTTCAAGCTTTGACAGGAATTACGTAGTTTTGTGGTTATCTTGGTGGACTTTGGACCACATCGATTGAGATGTCAATGTATAGCTCAATCAGCAAATGTCCAAATGTTGCGTCAAGGCCCTACTGTAGGTAGGTCCGTAAATGGATCGTGGGACGAGCGTAGATGAATTACCAATAAGTGAAAATAAGTGTCGATTAACGGAACGGTATATGTTCAGGAAATAAACTTAATGTGGCTGTGCTACCTGCGGGGGATACTTGATGTAGCGTACCAAACACCGAAGTGCTATAATGGGAAGATACCACTGAAAAAGGAAGTACAGAAGCGGTATTTCAATGAATGACATCATATTATGTTCATATGCATACCCAATAGTCGCCACATGGTCGCCAATTATTGCTGTCCTTCCGAATAATTACGCGTAGACGGAGAATGACTGAATATGAGAAGTGCGTACCATATCGTTTTAGATAAACTAGTGGAAATCCTACTGAGCAAATGCTGAACTGTCCACTTTTATTCACCGAAGTCAAGTAGTGAGTAACTGGTCGTCCTTTAGTGTCTATGAGATGTACTACTCGATGGGGCATTAATTTGTTCTTCTGTGTAGGTTTATTCATATCTACATTAAGGACCAATTTCAGTGTAACTATTGCTTTAATGATTTGTGCCACTGGGACATTGTTCCTAAACAGAGCAAGCTGGCGTTCCCTTTATTTTTAGGGAAGAAACTTTCTGATCATCCACAATACAATAAACAAGGAGTTCCTAAAATATACTGATCGATGCTCTGGACATGCATACTCACGACCGGAACAATACCAACAACTTGATTCGTTGTTCACATGAGTTCCACCTTGGTGACAGATTACATCAGAGCTATTATAATTGTCAAAAGATGAGTTCAAACTGCAATACTGTACAATTTTTCTTTGGGGGAACTCGCTGCAGCTCAGTGTGCTGAGTAGTACAGAGATGTGGGAGATGTGGAAGACCAGATTCCAGTTGGGGCACGGGGAAAATACATATTTTGCTGAGGAATAGGTATCCTATTGTTTGCATCAGTTGCATAATACGTTCGAGTGATTGCAGATCGCAGATCTTCTGAGTAAACGGAATTCATCATAGCCTACTAATTGAAGACACAATCTGACCCATCATTTTGAAGTTTTCCGCAGTAATTTTTGTCGCATTCTTCGACTTCCTACGTTTTCCGATGAATGCTACGGGGTCAGTGTTTTCTGCCAACATCTCTCGACGTTTTCTGGTTCACGCTCTAATTTTCCAATCCAGCGCATCAAGTTCTTCTGGTCAACTTACTTGAACACGGGGCAACATTCATATCACACGGGCATAACGCTTGTGATAGTAATCTGTAAGGAAATTCGCTTACGATTGTCCGCCCAGTTCATCTAATTTAACCACGGGTTTTGGGTTTTGTCTTTGCCTTCATTTTATTCACAAATTATCATCATATCAAACAATGCCAACTCCCAGCAGTCCGGTCGTGCATACACCAGAGCATCATGAGGGGATGCTGGATGGTGGTGAATGATCCAGTTAAAGCACCGTGACAAAGGATAGGCTGAACAGGTAGTATGCAGTGCCTTAATGCGTCATTGTTCTTCGGCGCACTTTCGCATGACAGGAATGGGAGTGCACTTCCGCAAGGCTATACGCGACACAAGTTAACCTTAATCTGATTACACACTTTTTCCAATACGGACGAAAAGACAATCCAGATCTAAATTTTGTTAAATCTGTAAGATGAAACGGTGCGCCGACAAATTACGTAATCCTTGGAGGCTTTTTCGATTTCGCAGACCAGGGCTACCTCATCAATGCGGCGTCTTATAAAATAATTATTTTATGTCTGGTATTAGGACAAGCTCTTCTCCAATGGTGGATCCGAGCGTTTTGTGCAAATCTCCCTGGTGATCGGATACTGTTAATCGATGGAGCAGATGATTTTGCTACTAATCGAAAACTGTACACATTAAGTAAATGCAATCACGTTGATTCGATATGGAAGATATATCAACATTAGGGCGATCCATTGACAAAGCCGACTTCAACATTTGGTGCTCTCATTCGTATTGACGATCAGCAGTGATAAAACTGCTTGTTTTTACTTTCCTGGCATGTACTTTTTTTAAAGAGAATTTTGAGTATGCATATGACTTTCTACTGAATTAGTCTAAAATATTATCTGAAAAATTGGAGCCAGATCGGCCAAATGTAGAGGCTGTTTTCATTGTTGAAAATGCGCTCACATATATCTGAGCTGATGCGAGCAACCTCAGACACGAGGATACGACTATACCATTTCAAGATAGCTTTGAGAAACTATAATTTTCATTTGCGAAACCGTCAGTTGGAATTGAGAAACCATCACTTAGATTTGAGAAAGAAATGCTGTGGTTGGATCCGCTTCCGTTCAGCGCACCTCATTGGCCAATTGATCATACATTTTTTCTA
>UZAN01058742.1:0-10275 GCA_900618425.1 Echinostoma caproni
ACATTTGTACAGTCCGTTCAAAAATCGCAATGCGGCCGTTTCTGTGTTAATGACGAATAATATTCGAGGACTGTACGCAATTATCCAGGACCGCGATAGCAAATCCCCCGAATGAACAATTATATTATCAAATCGGAACTGGAGCAGGCGATCACTCTTTACCAGACACATTCAAATAGTATTTGATTACGATGATTTGTAAACGATCAACAAAGCTGTGCGGTGTTGGTACTGTGCAAAGCACCTAATTATCAGCTTTGATCCCATTGATTACTTTGTGTCCATCACTAATACATGATCTTTCCTCTCACCATCAGTAGCTATAAAATAACCACAAATAGCTCAGATATAAGCGTTAGTTGTTGGGACCGCAGATATCTATCGCATGACGAATCAGGTGATGTCATATTCATTCCCTTCGACTTTAAATTCGCCGATGCAGTTGTGGGCTGCAACTTTGAAAAGCAATCACAATTCAACTAGTCTTATCCATCTGATGCCTAAGGAACGTCCGTCGGATCCGGGAAGCTCATTAGGTGGAACCAGCAACAATCGTTCACAGTGTGACACACTAGGGTGTATCTTCACACGGCGAAACCATCCAGGGGCAGTTACCGTCAATGAAAATCTAAAGTGTTTTTGTCGAATGCATGATCTCTAACCGTATCAATTCAATGGGTGAGGGGCTCCCAACACCGTTGGAGTATTCAAAACGGCTTCATTCCATTTAGGAGTAAGAACATTTCATATTCATTTTTCATACTAAGTGTTTATTCAATAAAACACCGTGTATTAGAGAAAGTATCGACGGTGATCGAATGATATCTGTTTCTGATATTGATTCAGATTGAGTGATAGCAAGAGGAAACATCATGTGAATGGTGTGTGTAAAAGCCTGTGACAGCCTTCTTCACACATAATACAATTAAATTATTGACACGTTGACTATAATGTGTTTCAATGAATAGGACTGCAGATTATAACAACGAGCCTAATCAACCTGTGATAATGAGGTAGCTTTAAGACTTCCCGTACATTGTATTGTATTGTATTTTATCGTATTTGTAACTTGTATAAGCATATATGCTTACATTTCAGTTAAAAATGTACACTGTTTGTCACGCAGAATGAAAACAAAAAATAAAAACAAAAGGTAAAGAATGTCGGTGACATACGTTTCATGTACAAAGCATTTGACGTAGTTCATTTGATACCTGTTTCATTTTGGTAAGCAGTTGGGTCCGGTAGGGTACACATGAATTTTTATATATGTTAATGCGAGTGGGTAGCTGTCGAAATGAGAAGTGTGTATATAGGTTATCCTACTCAGAAAAAGATGTGTTTTGACATTCAGTTACGAATAGATAAGCCTTCGTATGCTTTGCTCTCTATATTTACTCCTTTTGTATCGGTTTTACCACAAACTGACAGAATTCTGTTAAAGACACGAAAACTCGCAATCTGCTGTCTGTACATAATGAAAGAATCCAAGTCACATTGATCGATCTCAGTGAGATCTTGATCCATTTCCAAATCAAGCCTCACCATTCCGCCTGTTTACAAAAGAACTGATTTATAACCGCCCAAACACCCAAACATGTGCTTCGAATAAGTTTATCGCTAATCTGCATCTGCTCGGGTAGAGGATCACAGCGAATGCTGATAACTTCATTGCCGTCCCGGTTGTGTGGGTGTGTGTGGGGTGGGGGACCTTAAGGTGGTTCGTGTGGCAACAACGCCAAAGCACCTCATTTTAGTTGTGAATATCAGTTGCAAAAACGTCATGTATCAAAATCAGAGCAATGTGCTGGTTGCCTCGTGCACCTTCGTTTCTGTTCAGATCACATGTGTGAACCGCGTTCAGAGAAGCTTCTCTATTCTGTTGCTGTTTCTCTTCAAATTTGATTCACTATCACTGTCTTTCTATATCGAAACGAGTTCATTGCATCGAAGATGACACCTCGACTGCGGTGGAACCGTTGACGTGCAACATGCCTCGCTTGAACAATAAGTGGGGCCCTCGGTGATTGAACCACATGCTAAATGAAATGTTATCACTGTCACTTCATTTAATAAAAAGATCCATTCAATCATGTGACCTTACATCCAAAATGGCACATCTTATACCCACCTCAATCCACTCCGAGGTAGGGTGCGAGTTTGAATACACAATCCATGGGGAATGTGGGATTTGTCATTTCTCTTCAGTTTTCAATTCATCTAAGATGAGCGAAAACCACGTCTGTGGAACTGCGAACAATGGGAGTGCAGCACGCCCGCACTTAGTGCTTCGAGTCTCATTCACGGGACCTTGAATACGCTGTTGGTCCACATCAGACGTAACACACTATCGAAGTTTGTTGTTGATACAATTAGTCAAATACTATCAAGATGCACGATTTCTTGTTTTCGACGGCGATTGCAAGTGCATTGGTTTTTTTGAATAGAAAAACCAAGAATTAAGTGAAACTTATAAACATAATTCAAGGACGTGATCCGTGATATGGAACTTTCATTTTATCAATGTTCTATTAGGCCTGCTTTATTTTTGAGCACTTTAACCAGCCGTATTCGCATGGAATCCACTAAGTTGACTATCACACAGCATTTTTCAGTTTCGGTCAGTACATGCCTCACTATGATTACCGATGACCACCGTCCAAGTAGTTAACTTATCCTTATTTTCAACAATGCGAACAGTTTTCGATTGCATTGAAATATCAGAACCTGCCCAGTTGTGAGAAAACAATATTTGATGGGAACTAAACGTTTCCCACGACTTACCCCGAGTGAGATGCGGTAGTACCTTGTATCCTCGACAATCATGACTTTTGCGAATGCATTTCAAGAGTGACATTTCGGGAAAGCATCATCACTGTTAACCGATGCACCTGGTATTATGTTTTTGATACTTAAAAGGTTCAAACGTGCGTAAATCAGGCTGTTTATTGGTGACGAGCTTGAAAATTTTAGATCACCAAAGTTTCCTTATGTTTGTAATGTTTATCCGCCTAAAATTTTCGTGTATCAACGGGTATCGGCGGATATAGCCGTAAGTGTATTTGGATGTTTTGCCGTCTTTGCTGATTGATCCAGGGTTTACAATTCTGAACGTGGAGTTATCGAGCACAGATTGTTTTGATTGATCGGTTGAAGATAAGCTGCTCGAGTATGTGCGTATTTAACTCATCTGGAGTCCGAATGAGCTTGAATCATTCATTCATTGTAAGAATTTTCCGAAATTTTGCTGAATTTAGGTGACGAATTGTGTGCAATTAAATAGGAACAAGATCACAGAGGATGTTTTTTATTCGTGTCGGTGATGATACTCGTGGGAAGAACGCTAATTTGATTTGTAATGAGTACCAGTATGTGCCGCGCATTTATTGAGCTCCAATTAAAAAGTCAGTGGACTTGAATAAACACTATATGATTATCAATTTGAAAGCATATGAAATTGCAGTCATCTCACCTTGTGTATCTCACAACTAGCTTCCACTCCAAACCAACCCAAGTCAATTCAAATCAAGAAAAGCTTTAAACACACGATTGCGTGTTACACGGGAGAACTGGATTATGTGGTTTCCTTTTATACTGAATTCTGCCAGGTGAAGATCAAATGAAACGTTAACTGAACAAGGAAACACTAGAAAGCTGTTTCGACTTGGGTCTGATCAGCGGGCTGGTGCTGAGATGTGCAAGGTGCGATGAATGCGATAATCTCGTAAAGACGGTTTGTGCTAGATCACGTAAATGGAAAGCAAAAAACAGTGTAATTAGCTGCCTGGTGCTCGAGTGGGTAGTAGGCTTGCGTTCTACATGTGAGGTTCCGGGTTCGATCCCCCATTTGGGTCGATGGATTCGCTCTGCTGATGAAACCAAACTAGGTCGAAGTAACTGGCAAGCACCTTTTAATTTTTCTTTAGAAAAGATTTCGAAATGAAGGATTTATACCAGAAATTTCCCAATAGTTGGCCTATTTGTTGTACGCTGAGTGATAGAAATAGCGTATTTAGAATATTTCTATCGGCCGGATTGAGCGCTCTCATAAAACAGTTATCATTTATTAGAACGAATAAACTTCCAGGCTGCTTCGAGTAAAATCGTTTTTCAGTCCTGAGCTGTAACTTTCGAACAACAACAAATTTTATCGCGACACTCGAGGTCGCACAAATTCAAACGGTGATCGAAGAGATCTAATATGATTGCAGTGGCAGATAAACCTCGGAATGACAACGCTTCATCCAGAGTTATCAATGTGTGCATATGAATGACATCGAAAACCGAAGTGTGCTTCAAAAAATGGGAGTCATGTTGCACCAGTCTGATTATTACCTGTAAATATGAAAAGGTGAATTGATAGATAGCCTCGAATAGAAAATTGTTCATAGGAATTGAATTAATATTTTATGAGTGGTCACATTTGTACACACAAAACCTTAAAATATTCAGTCACCAAAAGCTGATTGATGATGACTCTCTCCGTTGAGAGAGAGAGGACAAGCGCTTATTGTAAGTGAAACGTCCCAAAAATTGTGCTAGAGCGCTCAAGATAACTGAGGTGATCTTCATCAACCGGTGGATGTATAAATGGACTATTTGATCTGCATGAGGCTTTTTATTTCAGTCCTATCTCTTTCACTGTTTGACTTAACTGTTTCAGAAGCCACTCGCTAATCCAGTACGAACACGGCAGTTTTCCATGGCAAGCCCCAGTTTGAGCACAATGGGATTGTCCAAAACATGAGTTTTTAATCAAAAACTGTTAATAAAGCTGAGTATAAGAAGACATCAAAGCAATTAAAGGGCAGGATAGCACCTTCTTTCCAGATTCGGATCATTTTTATTCATTGGGAGATGTGAGTGTGCTCGCCGTGACGATCAACTGCTACAGACAATCATCAAATCACCTCAGGAGATGCAATGTTCAAGTCCGTTCGCCGCCATCCAAATTTTACACTCTTTGATATGCGTCTCATGGAAACTCTCAGTTATCGGTAACAGTATATATTGCAGGCGGACCTATGTATTTAGCCAATTCATTCTAAAGCCCTGGGCGATCGCAATTTTATCAAACAGAATTCTTTCTGCCTTCTTAAAAATTAACTATACAGATGATCGTTCTATAAAAGAAAGATAGGCATGTATTGAAATGTGTGTGGCAGCTTTCAAAGGTCGCACTGTTCGCAGACACCTATGGGATCACCAAACCTCTTTTGCGGGTCCGAAGATCAATTAATGCTTGAAAATTCTGGGTCGTCTGTCTGCTTTGGATGAAAACCATAAAACTCACGTTTTCCCTATCCGCTTCATGTTTATTTTACACTTAAAAATGTGCCATCTGCAATGCCCGTATGTAAACAGAAAACACAATTTGATTTTAATTAAATGATTCCCTCCAACAATGACTCACAAGACGCAAAATAAGCGTGTGTTTTGTCGGAAAATGCTGTTTTATTGTTGTTAGAGTAAACTGAGTCAATTCACTAACCTACCACATCTATTCTCATGTATCTATTAGACTTCAGCCTATGGGGAGATGAACAGCTGTTTATTTGTTGTTATGATTATTGATCGTCAGTGGATGATTTGTGCGGCCAAACCGGGGAATAACCCGGTAGATTAAAGAGAGAACCGAGTAAGCAAAACTAACAGGTGTTCTGTGTTCGATGATGCACCCCACCCTTACTGCTTGTGCAAAACAATTTTGTTCATTGCCGGTTGAAGTCTATTCGGATAACTTCAAATGAACAGGTTATTATTCACTGTGAACACCTGGGCAAGGTCAGTGCGTTTTCCCACTCATACCAAGCGTCGCTAGGTAGTTCTTATCTAGTTCCACTCGAGATCACTAAACGCACAAATACAAGTCGATCGATTTTGTCCTTTCACATTCTCCTGCTGTGCTTCATCAAAACTGAACCTTGACCACAAAAATTTAATAAAACGCGTAGTTGGATTATAAATGATCCCGGGATTGTGCGGTCCTTGTTGCCCTAACACTTTCCATACCTAGAGAGGTTTATTTCACATTCTTTAGTAGCAATTCGTCGCAATCTGATTCGGGAAAACACCACAGTTTAAGGTAAAAAATGTTTTTACTGAGCTAACTCTGCTTTGGAATCCAAACATCGAAACTACCTACTGAGTGATGGGAATCACAGGAGGCAACCGCTTATAGGCCAAGTTTACGTTAACGGTCTCTTTCTCTCTCTCTCTGTTGATAGGGCCACAATCTAGCAAGGCGATATCTAAATCTCAGCAAACGTCCATTTTGGATGGTACTCATCGAGGGCTGAGATCCGTCCCATGCTAATTATGTGTTGGAAGAAATGGTAGAGAAAATATCAGAGAATTGTCTTCTTCTTTTGCAAAATCACCCCACTAAAACTCTAGTTCTTGGAACAGTGTCAAGTTGAATCAATGACAGGTTTGAATGCAAAGACCTCATGAGGAAGTGTTTTGTTTCTTAAATACGGATTCTCATTTTTTGCATGCATTTTGAACTTCTGATTAACCAAGAAACATATAACAATATATGCGGGACGAATATTTTAGAAGTGAAAATCAGATATAATTGCGCTAGGAATGTTTGTGATAACTAACAAAAAGCATTAGACAGCTATTTCGTCCTGTTTGGGACTCATCAGCAGTGCGTACTTATTATGTGTCTCTGTCAGGACTTGAACAGCAAACATTCGGGTAGGGACTTCAAACCCTTACCCTTGAGCTACATGGTCGACCGTTAACATCTTGTACGAACGGCTTAATCAATTCACATGGTGAATATTTGAACTCGTGTTTCGCGATTTGAGCCCAGACAGGGACACAAAACGTACACTCTGCTGACAAGTCCCAAACAAACATTTCCACCGCAATTAAATGCATTCAAATAGTGAGGAGGTAATGATCATCGAAGGGGTAAAACCCACACCCAACATCATCAACAGTGCTTGGTGCCAGTGAAAAACCGAATGACCTAATCCATACAGTTACCAACTGAAATTCAAATGTTTGTATTTCTCATAGCGTTGCTTTTGGTAGATAGATACACTGATGCTTGAATTGTGATGGCACTCAGTTAGTTGGTGAAAACGATACAATTTGATGTGTCATTTTAGATATGAAGCCCACACGATGAGTGAGGTATTATGCGAAGTTCATCCAGGTGTGTGAGTGTGTTCTGTTCATATGTCAGCAGCAGTGGCCTGGACGTAAACTTGCATCCACACATGAATGTTGTCAACTCTGCAGATATTTCAGCAATTTGTACACAAACAAATATCCCTTCGCCTTATATACTATCACAGCCAGATTGAAATCAGCGCTTCGAACCTTCGAGTTCATCTAGCGAATTCCGATTGGTTTTTGGGGCTAGGAATCTGACGGCACAAAAGATTCACCTATTGATTGATGAGCACTTTGGCACGTTCAGTGCGTGATCAAATGTATCTTGGATCTGTCTCCCAGAAATATGAATGGTTCTGGTAATCATCTCACGATCTCTTTTAGTTTTTCAGAGAAATAACTGCCAGTACTACGATCAGCACCACGAACACGACCACCACCACCAACACGACATAGCCTTCATTGCCTTCAAACTAGCTTCGAACAATGCGACTCTCATAGGGACACCGACGCAGACATGTAAGTAAGTCACTGTAAACAGTAAACGTTTCTTTTCTTCAAACAGCAGAAGAAGTCTGTTACGCATATTCATATCAGTAATCTGCTGCTGAATACGGTGTTTGACCTCCTCTCATTTAAACTTGATGTAAATCTGCCAATCCATCGACCACTTTTTGAACAAACGCATCCGTTGTCACCTGTTTATGTCAAGCAGTCAGACTGTGCATCGTGTGTGGATAGTGTGTTCTTTCGGTCCGATGGACGAAATCTTGGACTCATTACAGGTTTCCAGGGTGTTAAGCCAATTGCTGATACTGGTTGGATGCAAACACGCAACCCGTAAACAGATTACATTGTAACTGATGTCACCTAAGCTCGCTCGTCATATTAAAGGAACATTAACTGAGACAAAGTACTCATAAAAGGTATTAGTGTATTGATTTCGAGCCCCCGTTCCAGTATGTTGCCTCATTTCCAACTATAAAAGGTCGATGGAAGTTTGGTGTTTGCATTCGAAGTGGATAGAAGTGTTAGAGAAATCAGATACCACTTAAGAGCATCTGAATATATTACCTGTGCTTGTAGAACAGGGCATACATATATGTATATTACTTCATAACCTTGTACAAAGAAGTCCATGCTCTTGTTAGACGTTGTTTACCTGGCCGTTGTTTAATCCTATTGCAGTAATCATGGTGGACTGGAACGATTCTGTAATTCGTCTCTGACTGCTCATAACTCCAGCTTGGCTGAGCATTCACATACGGACACACACGCGCGTGCATGTGAAGCCGAAAATATAACAGTCTACGCTAGAAAATGGGAGTCAATTACCGAACCCCTTCTGTTCCTTCTGTCTTTCAATCTTGATGCTCACCTAAGATGCAATCGATAATTGAAAAGATGAAACAGCCTCTTAGGCACTCATCAAGGCACCTTCTTAGAAGATAACATCTTACTTTGCTTTTAAGTGTTTGCGGAATTTCCGGCACATAACACCGTCATTTTGTTACAGTGGTTTCACGGTAAAAACAAATCCGGGACAATTTTGTTCATCTAAGTGAGTGTGACATCAGAAGAAGCCCGGCATCTGGATATGATGCTAACAAACGGAGTCATCACATTGAAAAGTTCTGTTTTCTTACATCAATGGTTTTGCATTACTAGCACTATACCTTGCTGCTTCTCTTGTCTTATCGATTCAGGGCTTTGTGCGTGTTCCACATTCGCATTGACGAGAAACTTTGTCTTTCTCCCTTCCACTCAAACACACACACACGCACACACAGAAAAGGAGTTAGTCAAACATTCAGTTTCCGATTACCGATACGAATCAAGCGACATCTGGTCCTCACAGTGCAGCTTGTGAGTACAATTAGGCGCCGACAAGGTGCATTGGAAGAATCGTTTAGGCCATTGCCTTGTGTAGTGAACTGAACATTTGTCCATCTCCAGGCAAAACATGAGGATTGTTATTATTCAAAGTGAATCCATCTTTTCATATTTTCCTCAAAGATAGTGATAATAATGATAATATGAATTATAGCAAGAGAATAATATCTCAAAATTTCTTCCCTCTTCACATTGCTTCCTTTTATTGCACACATAAAGATGCACTTTTCAGGGATCCACAAGGGGTTAATCAGAGGGCTACTGTCGTACAACAGACAGATAATGGAGAAATTCAGGCGGCGGTAGTGGTGGTGGTGGTGGCGGGATTCGAACGCATTTACCCATACCTCTCTTGGAAATTAATTTAATTACATTTATCACTTGTCTACCACCGCTGATTGCCCAACGAAAACGCCGGGGCCTTTCACCGCTCCTGTGGCCGCCAATCGAACATTGTGAGCTGAACTCATCAAGTGTTAAGCCAGGTCCATAGAGGTATAGCTCAAACGTACCATTACCCGTGAAATAATCTGATCTTCATCATATCTGTTCCTTAAAAGAATTTTGAAGCGGTCTCTCTCTAAGAATCGACTCCTCTCATCAACCAATCACAAAGGCCGCTTCATTCCGCGTATGTCAGTGCCACAAAATTGGAAAATTTGCAGAAATTGCAGATTTGAAATGCGCTTACAGCCAAAATCCACAAACAGATCGGTGTAGGAGATTCGAACAGACGTTTTAGGTAATTTGAGGGTCGTGCGGGTAGTGTGAACTTGTTTATTTAAAATGCATGAATTAAAGTTATTCCAATAGATCGTTTTCGATTGCCCCATCAAACTAGACTGCAGTATAAACCCAGGTGTGATGAAGCCAATGACACAGGGATCACCTAATCATACACTGAAATAAGCTAAGCATCTACCCACCTCCCCAACTAGTAGTAGTAGTGGTAGTAGTAGTAGTAGTATTGGTATTAGTGGTAGTAGTAGTCGTAGTAGTACAGGTCTAATCGAAACTGAAGCAACAGGTCCCTGTGAAACACTGTGTGTTCGTATAGCGACAGTATTTCTATTAAAGTAATATTTTTTCCAAATAATAATAAACAAGCCTTGATGAGTCTTTGTAGCATTGCTTTTCCTGATTCGTTTATACTCAGCAGATGGAATAACTCAGAATGTACAGGATACTCCCATTTTATCAGTAGTGGTTGACCTACAGCATGACGAGTTAGGAGGTAAGTTAAGGGAATAGAAC
>UZAN01058743.1:0-11836 GCA_900618425.1 Echinostoma caproni
TCACCTTTCAAATTTGATTGATCGCATGTGTCCGAAAACTGTGACGCGCCACTCCAGGGTGGGTGTCATCACGTAGACCTGGATCACCACACGGGCACAAGGAATCATGATGGGGTTCATTCGAAGAAAAGGATTAGAAGACAAAGGTAGACCAGTTTTAATTGGTCCGGTGCGCCATATACTAATTCAAGGTTTAACTAAAACCAAACACACACATTGCATATAATCAGTGGGAAGAAACTGGTGCATCAGGTCAATGGGTAAAAGCTCCAGAGGTGAATTACCGGTGTGGTGTTCTTCGTGTTTTCGACTACGAAAGCTGAAGTCAGTATGCGGGGTATGTAGAGACTCAGGAAATCTCATTTTTACACCTTAATAAACACCAGCAACTTCGTTTCTATCGCAACTAAAGTAGCCTGGGTGTTGTTTCATTTGCTTTATGTATGTCCGTGCTGGGGCATCGCACACAATACTGCGCACTGCTACAGGAATACTTCGTCCATCTTCCAGAGATAAACCGGATTTCATTGTGTGCAAGACGTCGGAGACGAATTCGTTTAAAAACCAGTACGCATTAAGCGGTTTCCGATTTCCGCAGAATAAATCAACAGAGAATACGTTTGTCTGCATTCCCATTACGCGACAGAGAATAGACCACATTTGCTGACGGGAACTGCGGAGAATAGTCGTGCCATCGATATTAAACTGTAAATGCAACGAGTCTTTGAGGTCATCTTATACGCAATCAAGGTTTTCACGCGGTCAGGACAATAGTTTGAAGTGTATGTATTAGTCTTCTTGTAATCTACACGTGCACGTCACTCGCAGAGTCCTGAACAAAGTACGGCTATTCTTTGATAATTCGGGATTCAGCAAACGTGGTTCCCGAAGCATTACATTGAACGCAAGGACGTTTACTCTGCCCTTTTGGTTATTTGCCCACATATGTCTGTGGCTGGTTAACATGATGGATCACTGCCATGCATTTCAGCCGGACCTATGACAGCGTCAAAAATAATTTATATCCAATAAAAATTGAACTTACAGTCATCAGACTTCCGCAAACTGCAATTAACAATTACTAGCGTTCATAGACACTGAAACATATTCGTGGGAAACCAATTGGGTGACTATTAAAAATAACTTCAAATAGGAATTCGTCATGCATAGAGCAAATGAAGAGTGAACTGAAAAGCTATTAAGTACTGAACAGCTACTTCGACGTGGTTGGATCTCATCATTATAGCTAACGCATGAAATGATAAATATAACCGGTCAAGTTGATCAGAATGATTTACGGGTGATCTATTTCCACATTCTGTAATCCCTCGTGTAATGTTTAATGAAAACGTTGTTGATAAATTAAATGTAACACATCTTGGTACCGACAACCTAGAAGGACCACGGGGATTGAAATCTGATATGGTGAAGAATAGCGAGCGCCGCTGAACATACGCACGTGAAATTAGTCCATTGAAACAAACTGCGAACTGATTAAACCGGTACACAATTTTACTGGTTTTTAGTATTTAATCTATCATTCCAGTAATTTATTCGGTTCCGTTTTCGTACTACATCAAAAGTAAGTATGTACGGTCCCAATGGGACTCAAATAAGACTCCAATGGGACGGTGGTTAACGGAAAAGATTTGGGGGAACTAGAATAGGACTCGAATAAAACTATCAACCGTCCCGCTGCCCAAAAACGAAAGGCGACAATCTAATTTTTCAGAATATTTTAACGGCGAATTTGTCGTGCATACATAGCAAATGAAAGGTGAGTTGAAAAGCTAGAAGACACTGAACCCGGTTGGGTCCCATCGGCAGTGCGAATCCAACTACCCATTTGGGGACCTCACGGCCAGGACGCAAGCCTGATACCCACTCGACCACCGGGGAACCAGTCAGATAGTTTTTATTTTCCATTTACATAATGTTATGTTCTCGGATCCCACAGAGCGAGAGGAAGAACAAAAACCGTCGGATCGTCGGATCCGTGTATGTACGAATGAATGCGTCCTCACTAAACCACATGATAAGAGCGATAATCATAACATCATAAAAGGTCAAGGTCAATGACAATGTCTGTTCGCCTGCTGGCCATTGGCACCCGTAACATCTCCCCCCGTAATTCCTCAAGCCTCGTATGATTTCATTCGTGGGTTAACCTGGAGTTGCTGTGTGAAACGTCTAATACGATGAGGATATTTAGATACTGGCAGATGACCATTTCGTTGTGTAACCAAATCCAACCTTCGTGGATGTGTTTTGTGGTCTTGCGGTGTCTGATGGAACATCGTCTAACCACTGGCATATCTGATCATCAGGGATGATATCTTCGCGCTCATCTGGAGTGTACTTTCTTCGTAGTTGATCTGCGTCTGATCCGCTTTTCTGTTCCTACTTGCAGTTCGTACACAACTTGTTCTCATTTTCCTGTTATAGTTCCTGAAGTCCATGTTTGACGATGTGTTCTGAAGTCTTTTGCATACACGTTATCACCAATATTGAATCCCCGTTTTGGTTGTGACTTTTGAACATCCATTGGTGTCACACAACGATCGTTTGCTGGTAGTTTAGGGAGTATCGTTTCGTATTTTGTCCTTATTTTCCTCCCCAACAAGTATTCACTCGGTGATACAGTACTTGGCACGCTTTTCATTTCGAGTGATTCTGTAGTTCATCAAAAATAGTTCAATAATACTGTCTAACTGCTGGTTCTTCGGATATTTTCGTATGTGTCTTTTCAAGTGTCCACAAATCGCTCAACTTGGCCGTTTGATTGTGGATGATACGGCGGGGTTCGTATGTGTACAATGCCATTGGATAAACAAAATTCGGAAAATTCGTGGGCTGTAAACTGGACACCGTTATCTGAAACGAGGACCTCTGGGAAATCCAATCTACAAAATGTGCTTCTAAGAAAGCGGATTGTCGACTGGCTTTTAGAGTGTTTTACAATGCCAATTTCTGGCCACTTGGAAGTAGAATCAACGGCAAGCAAAAAATAGACGTCATGAATCGGCCCAGCGAAATAAATATGGACGCGGGTCCATGGTTGTCGTGTAAACGGCCATGATGGCGGTTCAACTTGTGGAGCTGATTTCAAAGTCATTGCGCATTGGCTGCACTCTTGCGGTGATCGTAGAAGTAGTAGTTGTGAAATTACGCACAGAATTCAGGACACGAGCTACGCAATAGGAATCACGGAACACGAATTAGAAATCCGGTGCACTGGACCGCAATGGCTTGAACTCGTAATAACCCGCGGGATCGAGACGCGAGGAAAAAGGCCACAAGACAGGCGAATCACAAAGTCGTTTATTGAAGGAAATGAAAGTGAATATATCTGTGCACAAAAGAAGATCATTGGTTACCTTAGTTTCCACCAATCATATGGCATCACATCTTGCGTCATACTGCTCTTTTCTGCATTTTATCTGATTGGCTGGAACGGTCCACCAATGACGTGTATCCGGAGGCTGTGCACGTGCTACTGACGTCAGCGCTCAAGGTAGATTGACTACCGATGTCCGGAAATTATACCGCGCTGCTCCAGGGCAGGCGTAATCTCGTAAATCCGAATCACCACAACTCTCTTACCAGCTCTTGAATGTCCTGATCCATAAAAGGCCAATAAACATAACTACGCATGATGGATTTCATCTTGTTTAGCACCGGATGTGCCTCATGTAACTGTTTCAATACATCCGTTTTCAGTGATGTTGGTATGACTATTCTCTCTCCAAAAATATGATAGTCATTTATAATTGACAGAGAATCGCGTCGTGTGAAAAATCTCGAATTGACGGTTCATAAATTCTCTTTGGCCATCCATACTTCATGAAGTTCTTAATATCGTTGATATCCTTGTCAGTTTTGGTGGCTTGCTTGATTACGTCTGCAGTTATTCTCAAGCAGGAGATTGCATTAATGAGTACAGGTTGAACTTCTGTTTTAACATCAACTGATGCAATAACCTGTTCTTCGTTGGATTTTTTCTGTGAAGCTATTAAACGGGACAGTGCATCAGCATGCCCAATCTCTGAGGATGATTTATGTTCAAGCTCAAAATTATACCCCAGTAAAATCGTTGCCCACTTTTGTAGTCGGTTAGCGGTGTGCACAGGTATACCCTTGTTGCTGTTAAAAATGGCCGGTAGCGGCTTGTGATCGGTTTGGAGAATAAACTTTCTTCCGTGGATCATTTTGTGGAACTTGTGTATCGCAAAAACAATCGCCAAAGCCTCTTTCTCAATTTGATTGTAATGGCGTTCGGCAAGTGTTAACGATCGGGAGGCGTGTGAGATANGATAGCTTTCTGCGAGCCGTCCGCTAACTGATGTAGGATGACTGCTCCTATAATACCATAGTCCGAAGCATCCGCTGCTACAATAATGTCAAGTGATGGGTTGTAACATGTTAACAATAAAGGGGATAGCAAAATCATTTTGACTGATTCAAAAGCATGTTGATATTCACTATTCCAATTCCACTTGGTTGAAGGAGAAAGTAAATTGTTTAAGGGGGCTCGGAATATGTGTATATCAGGTACAAACTGATTGTAGTAGTTGATCATGCCTAAAAAATGACTGAAGCGTATGAATGTCAGTGGGTGTTAACATGTCACAAATTGGTTTAACTTTTTCTGGGTCTGGCTGCCTGCCAGTAGCGTCAACAATAAATCCTAGATACTTGAAAGAGTTTGAAAAGAAAGAATACTTGGGTGAATCATAAGCGGAGGTGAGGTGGGGGAAGTCGAAATCTGATTGATTTTAACTCNTCACCTATCCCATCAATACAGAGATTCAGATTAATCGTTACGGCGATCATCTTGACTGAAATGTCTTTTTCTGCCGGTACAGGAAGTCACGTGTTCGGAAACACGTACGCACACGATGCATCATCGGACGATTGATTGACCCAATTGAGAGGCATAGTGAACACACAGACACACATGATGCACTAACACTAGCGGTTTGAACTTGACATCTCCTTCTCTGCAGACCTTGGTGCACGCGCTTGCTTTGAGCTTGTTCATGCGTTGGAATTGGCCCGTTGACACTCCGATCGCTCAGCTGTCCACAAACCGGCTGTGGGCATACGCCCCACAGAAGAAGAAAAACGAATCATCAACACTGTTGATACTGGTTTTCCGATGAAACCGGTCGTCATACCGTCATACCGTTCGACAGCTAACGATAAGATAAACCGACTGTAAATGCACTGCTAGTTAACTGATTTGTGATCGAACTTGAATCCATTCGTGGTGGCACGAAATACACTGTATGCTGAATCCGGGTTGATTTTGTGAATAAGATGGCCAGGTTATTTGTGGCGTTTACGGTTTTTTGTCTGTATTCCATTGCAACTGAATTAAGCATGCTTTTGACTGAGATGTGGGCATATCTGGGTAACAAAGGTCTGTAATACAAAACGATAAAATCGTTGTTCTGATTGTGTTAACTACTTCGTTACCATCAATTGACTTTAGTTGTTGCAATCTGGATTTACCTTATCAATCTGCGGATCATGACCAAAAATCAATGTGTGAGGTGCGTATGAGATGGAACGCAATTCACATTTTAATCGGTGAACTGAAACGAAACACACTTTTCATGAAAGTTGAAATTGACTGTGTGAACCCATAGCGTTTTGTGATCAATCCGGTTGCTCCGACGATAGCTCAGTCGGCAGAGCGGAGGACTGTTGAATGTTACGCAGTGATCCTTAAGTCGCGGGGTTCGAATCCACCTGGTCGGAGCTATATTTTAATAGAGAACTGGAATGCACTCACTTGCTTTGCGCGGTGCTGTGAGAAATAAATTCGTCGAACAGATGTATTTTATCGTCTTTCTTTTATTCTTCACATATTTCGAATTTGCGTGCTCAGAGTGTTCACGATCCAACCGGGATGCATCATCAGATCACTGTGTGAATGCGTGAACATCACATGATATACATGAATATAAACAACCAGTTAAGCTCAGTGCATTTCAGTTCAGGGTATACACGACCGATAAAAGCTACGGTTAATCGAGTTTTCAGAATTGCTTTAGTGGCATGCTCACGCAATGGCCAGATTATTTATTTTCACACACGTCTCAGTTCTGACTGTGTGTCAAACAAATCACATCTGGAACCCAGAGAATGTGAATGATGTCAATATAGTTTTTGAAAGTTCATTGTATAATGGGTGATGAGTGTTTGAGTGTGCAAAATTTTCCGGGCTTGCACGTGTCTGATCATGATAGAGTTCCGCAATAATCGGAATAAGCACGAATCGCGAGACGTAGGAAGAGGGTCACAGCGGTAGCTGTTACGTTATTGTGAGGAAGCAACAGGATTAAAATAATTTACAACTTAACACCATTGATTAGACAGATCCTCGTCAGTTTCAGTTCAGTTCAGTATGCACAGGACGAAATGTGGCTTCAAGCTAATCAAGAGTCCAGATAGTTGTGTTGTTGGCGCGCGTTTGTAGCTTCCAACACGGCCTATCGTCGATTCCAGTGATCGACCGTGACGTTTCGTTTTCGTTGGTGGGTCCAGTTATCTCAAACCTCGGTATACGTTTTCAGCTGGGATGTTTCTGAAAATAGACAGATGAGACTCAGCGGTCTAGGCCTGGGCCCAGTGTTGCCCTGGAGATACCACTGTATTGAGAGATGTTTAAGGGTTCTTTGCACCAAGGAAAGTCTTTAAAAAAATGGGTAAGATCACTGGGGAGCAAAACAACCTTGGGCATGCATTCACAAATCTAAAATCAAATTTTTGGGGAACAAAGAGTATTCAAGATCGAAGTGAGAAATACGATAGTTTACAAATTAAACACAGCTTGCTGACATTTGGAGACATTCAATGTGAGGGAACTGGATTTCTGAGACCTCTTCGAAGGTGGGTGCTTCGCATTCCAAAATGTCACGTCAAGTCGTAGGACGACACCAATAAAAAAAGTCATATGGATTTGTGTTTACTATGGATTGACTCATAATCGTCGGTTGATAAAGTGTGCTGCTACCAACTTGGAACCGGAAGATTTCATGTAGTCGTTGCATGCTAGCCGATGCCTCTCAAAACCTTGTTGGGCGAGGCCTTTGAATTCGGTCGTGACATTATCGGACTGTGAACTACATAATCACTCTTAATTGTATATTATCTGCCATACCTATCCTTCGTTGTCACAGCAACGTTGTGCAATTGTGGTTATCTTAAATTCTGTGCAATATTCTGTTGCCTTTATGAAGCATCTTCGGAAATCCGGCCACAGAATTTTACCTTCTTTTGCAGAGAGAGAAGAATATACGGAAAGCTCAAAGGATTTCCTGAAAAACATTGAGCTGGATGACAGATCCCATTATGCAAACAATCCGTCGCAGAAAATTGTATTCCATCGGTGGGAACCTGTGCGCTCTGTTTGGTAATATGGCAGAGGTGAATATTTGACATGCAAATGAGAATATTCACAAGTCAGTGGAGTGATGCTTTAGGAAAGTTGGCTCCCTGATAAAATTCAGACCCGAACTTATTTAACGTGCGTTACCTTTCTCCGAATGGCACTTCTGATCATCTAACACTGACTATTTTCCATGATTTACAGTAGATTTGAGCATCAATTATTCACTCGAAATCGTGATCGGCGGCCTCTTTGGCGTTAATGTCAGCTGAAAAACCTCGTCAGCTAAAGACGTATATTAGATTAGACAAATTTCTCTCCAATTTTCACATAATGGGGAAGGTTCACCTTCCTCTGAACCTCCCCTTTTGATATGTAATTCCGCATTTCGGGGTTGTGTCCTCTCTTTTAGACTTCTGGAGTACATGCTTGAACGTATCCACGACGCGGTCCGCTTGGTTGTTCTGTTGCGAATGAAAGGACGGGGAGCGGACGTGATTAATACCGTTCTGCTTGCGGACCCGATGCCCAGCCTCGTTCACGGGAACATCCAACAACCCGAACTTCTTGATCCAATCAAGACCAAGGAGATTCAGGTTTAGTCGATCGGTCAGATAACAAATTCCATTTGTGATAATGCCCAGGAATGAAATGTTACAACTGATTTGATCAATCAAATTTCAGCTCACCTGTTGACGCAATTTTTGCCTTTTTAATAGGTGGAATAATTGCTGGTCTCCTGATGCGGTTCTATGTGCTGTTGGAGAGTAGAGTGATATATCTACGACTGTGTGCAGCTGCAGTTTGGCTGGTTTACCATTGCCGATCACATTAAGGAATTTTCTCCCTGGTTGACTATCTATTTGAAAAACTGTAGCGACTGAGCATGCCTTTGAGAATCGATTGTTGAAGATCCTGTGGACTGTTCTCTTCTGACTGGATTGAGTGTGTCTCGTTGACCCTGTTTTTTGCTTCAACAATGAAGCTGACTCACCAAAGACTTTGCACTTTCTGAGCACTTTCCATGCATCACCTTCACAACTGATATCTGTTCGGAACACGTCTTGCCCCCAGCGTTTGAATCACGCCTCGAAAGTTTGACCTGTTTCAGGATCATAGTTGAATTCAGTGATTAAGTTGACAAGCGTTTCAGCAGAACCGGACTGGAATTCACGAGAAACTGGATGTGTTGTTTACAGGTTGAGCCGCTACGTCAAGGAAGCGATCAATTTCCAGCGTCCCTCTGCTTCTTTTGCTGCACAGGCACTGGAACTGATCTGGCGAAAAATCTATTGAATTTTCCGATTTTTCCGTCGTCATTTTGTTGTGCCGAGCGAAGGCTATCACCGATCACAGTTGCAAATCTTAGTTATCCCCATTTGATAACGACATCTTTTAAACAGAGGTGTAACAACAGTGAATTTCATATAATTTAACTACTGACAAGCGTTGAAGTAGTCCGTTTCTAAATACGTTTATTAGAATGTTAGCCTACCTATTATGCCACTCACTATACATGCAGTTGACTTAGTGCACAGAGATAATGTGAATGTGTGCAGCAGAATGAGAGTTTAGTTACCTTTGCGTGTTTTGATTCGGTTTCAAGCACATATTGGTGAATCACTGTACAATAATGAGATATTCAAGGTCAGCATCATTTGAACAGCTTCTGCCGTATTTATGGCATACAAACGTAGATCAACAAAGTCATATAAATGATAGAATCGATCCAAAAACGTGTAACCACTAATATTCCTTCACAACTTGTCAAAAAATGTTAATTTCACGTGTCCGTTTATGTACCGTTGAGTGAATAAATTTGAATCAGCAGCAAGGAAGAGGGAGAAGCTTGCTTGCGATTCACTCGCAATCAATCAATTTTTTTGAAACACAATCGTCCTGACCGATTCTGATTGCAAACAAAGCACACAAAACCGTGATTCTCCTCTCCTCTGTCTGTGTGGATCGTGCACAATGTGGTTCTAACGAACCTTGCAGACTCCGGCCGGAGCTGAACGAACTACATCGGTTAACCTGTTCGCTCCACCAGTTGTCGTGAACAATGGACTACTTCCAGCACACTATCCCGAACAGTAGATAAAAGGCTGCGAACGTTCAATGTTCAGTCGACTGGAATAAATCCAGTGGAATACATAATGTGACTCAAACGTGTATAAACAATTTACAAACACACGCACACATTGTTCCTTCAATAGCAACCCTGTAATCAAATCCAATTATCCGCTATTCCCGTGAACTAAATAATCTTGGATCTGGGAAGGCCTTTTGGTCGTCAGTGGTTAGCCCAATAAGCAGCGTTTTTGTTTACACACTTACACTGCTTGCAATTGTATTTATATTTTGGCGAAACAAACACACACACACACTAAGTGGTCTACGCAACAACGATTGATTAAAGAAGTGCGCGCTAAAATCAAATGGAAAGAAACCACATTAACCAAAATTCATAACTTGTATATTTTTAAAAACAAACTGACGTTCAAATGAAGCGGTTTGTATTCTCGTTCCAGTGGAGTCAACACGCTGGGCGGTGGTGACCCGGTAGTGATGTCACCAAATTATCACCCAAATTATCAGACGTGTGTGTTCAAATCTCATCGCCACCACCACCACCGCATGACTTTCCTGATTTCGTGTTGGATGGCAACCCTTTGGTTGGTCGCTTCATTCTTCCTGAAAATTGTGTCATTACGATGCTGACTGAGCTGTAAACATCAGGCGGGCGGTCACGAAGAATTTCAGGATGACACATGAAAATTATTGAAGGCAGCAGCTTAAGGAGACGGTAGTCGTGGTCAACCTTAGTTAAACGAAACGAAGTAATATCCTCACAATATGCCAACACACTATCAAGTCCACGGATAACTTAACCAATGGTTACCTGGAATATATATGATGAAATGTAGAGTTCGAACGATAAGAGATTTTCCCGTGCTACCATGAAACGCTTTGAGTAAACCTTACGCTTCCAAATTGGTAGTTGTTCAGTTAACTTACCGAGAATTAAGAATCAGTCCATAAACAACGCAAATTCGTGGTGTTTTTATATCACAATCTCTCGGTGTTGTCCAAAACCACCTATGGAGAGGTTTCAGAAATTCACAGTAAACCAAACCATGTTGCAGACTGGTCCCCGTCCCATTCCCACGCATTGAATGTTTCTCCTGTTGCCCGACGAACGATAATTATTCCTCTCCAAATACATTTATGTGGTGATCCAAGTCTACGTGATGACACCCACCCTGGAGTGGCGCGTCACAGTTTTCGGACACATGCGATCAATCAAATTTGAAAGGTGACGTCAATGACACGCGTACGGCTTCTGACTACACGACATTGGTGGATCGCGCCAGCCAATCCGATACAGTGCAGACAGAGGCAGAATCATGCTAGAAATACTGTAATACGATTGATGGAAGCCTAGATAACCAATGACCTTCTTTGGTACATATTATTTAATCGCCCTCATTTCTTCTAGTAAACAAACTACGTACTACAATTCGTGTGGCCTTTTCCTCGCGGCTCGTTCACCTGGGATATTGCGAGCTCGTGTCATTGCGGTCCAGTGCTTTCGTAATCCATTCCGTGACAGCTAATCCTTGATTCGTGTCCGGTGATTCCCATTGCGTGGTCTGCATTCCGAATGCCGTGCATACTACTACTACTATTACTACTACAATCATTACTGTCCATCAACTACTGAAGCAAGTGTCGGGATTTTAATAATTACGAATGTTGGAAAGCCACAGAATTGTATATAGGACCTGGAGTTATGCGTGACGTCATTCCCGATAACTAGTACAGTAATTTTTTGACTTTTTTACTCTGTTTTTATATTTTGTCTTCAAAGGTTTTGACTGAACACTATAAGACCTACATTTTTCGTACGTTGTCGTATACTCTTAATGAATTTCGACAGATTGTTTTTCTAAATGTACATGGCATTTCACATTTATGTGAAGATGTCCACTTGTTCGATCCTTTATCGAACTAGTCCACTTTCCCATAAGAATGAATGTTTTCTGGATGTCTTACATATGCTTACCTCGAATGCCAATTTATCAAGTGTTTCGACGATTGTGTGAGTCCAACTTGTGGCAGATCTCCAGTTGAGCAGTACCCGCGATGGGATGACACTGATCTCCGTTGTTATAAACCTTGATCATCCAAACGATTTTCCAGCGTGCGTGCCGTTTGCTAACTGTAACGATATTTGCTCTTTCTTTTGAGCATACACGGATTTGTCTAAACAGTCCCACAGAGCACATTTCCAAATAGAACAAGGAGTGGCGAACAAGCTCATTTTCAGTGATTCGTAGTCATGCCAAATACATCACAATAAATATTACGCTGTTTATATATAAATCGGTATTCAATAATAAAAACGTAAACAAATGTTTCGGGAAAGGGAAAATAACC
>UZAN01058756.1:0-11825 GCA_900618425.1 Echinostoma caproni
GATTACTAGGCTTCGCTGGCTTGGGCACGTGTTGCGTATGCCCAGCCATCGTCTGTCGCACCGCGCTAATCCGGGCTGGAGAAAACCGCGTGGAGGTCAACATATGACGTGGAGACGAGACATGAAGAAATTCACAGCGACATTAGGTAGAGTAGGTGTCTCTCGCCTTCTAGGTTTGGGCCCGAAAGACTCCACAACTGGTTGGTTGGAGATATTGAAGGATATGACATCGAACCGACAACAGTGGTGTTCTTGTTGTCGTTTCTTGTCAGGTCAGAATGCTTGAAACGGTATGTATGCAGAGTTCGATTGCGTACTGTGTTGACCATAGAGGTTCACCTTCCCCCTCCCACAAAACAGGTGCAATCCCTGTCCACCTTAAATTCAACCACTAACCTTGTATGCATTGCGAGTTTGGCAGCGATCAGTGGAGTTCGCCTCACTGTATTTCGCTCTTCGATGATGATGATGAAGCGCATTACATGAATATATATTTTCACACGCCTGAATCCAGACTGTGTGCCAAACAAATCATGGTACAATAATCTTTATGAAAAAGAAAAGCGGTCCATGGTTTGCATGTGGACGGAATACTGCCATGTTGCCCAAGCCAAGGCAGGTGAATTTTCTTGAGGAATCCACAACCGGAGCCTTTGGCTATCCAAAGCCTGACCCGCAAAGCAGCGGGGTGGTGTGCGGAAGCCGCAATCCAATGGGGGCCGGTGTCCAACTCATCGGATTATCCGCCCCTTGGACGGGGTCAAAAGTCCAAGGTGCTCAATACAGCTTGATGCCCAATCTAGCTGGTGACCATTGTCACAACCAGTAAGGTGTATGTGTAGTTCATACGCCTCCTCATAGTTGGTTTGGAGTCAGGGTTTTTGGCCAACTCCCCTAGGTGAAAATCCAGTGGTTCACCAACCGGTTATAGCCCCGGATATCGGCTTTTCCTCCTTTCACTTTGGTGAGAAACACCTCCGCCACGAGAAGGCAGTGAGTGGGACTTTCTCATCTGAGGCTATTCGAGACTCTTGGTTGTATAGGAGCATTTCGCTAGTCGCATGGGAAGGGTGACCAGCTGGAACCCTAGACCCCCACCCTAGACCATACCGAGGCTTTTGGAGTCGCCTGGGGTTTCCTTTTAAGCCTCTCTGTTCTGCAAATTGTACAGGTAAACACGTTTTTCGATGTGCTGTTGCAGGTTTTCTTGTAGATCTTGCTGCATAGCTGACTCTTGTTGAGGGGGTTAGACAGGGGCTGTGAAGTTGCGGTTTCTAGTCGTGAGAAGTTGATCTCGGGATACGACTGCGAGTGATCGTCAGTGTTAATAGGTTGGTTCGCTTCGGCCGAATAAGAGATGTCTGTGTCAGTTGCTTTCGGATCAAGATGTCTTATGGAAACGGTTTCCTCTCTGCTATTGGGGAAACGGATAAAGGCGTACTGACGGTTGCAGTCTAGGAGTTCTAACTCTTCCACCGAAGGGTCGTATTTCGAGGGCCATCTTTTTAAGCCAAACAGAACCTGGGTTCAATAACCACGTTGGAAGGGAAATACCAGTGGTGGACGTGCGGTTGAATTTCAGGAATCTTTCATGAGGTGTCCCGTTGGTGGCAGTACACAGTAGAGAACGGACAGAATGCAGGGTATCCATAAGTACACTTTCTCACTGGGAGACGTCCAGTTGTTGAAACCTCAGCAATAATGTGATGGCTTTCCATAGAGAGGCGGTTAATCGCTCAACCTGTCTGGTACCGCGCGGAAAACCGAAATCCAGTCGGGGTCGGTGTCCAGTTCATCGGATCATACGCCCTCCGGACGGGATCAAACGTCCAAGGTGCCCAATACACCATGATGCTCAATCGAACCGGTGACTACTGTGTGGTTCATACGCCTCCTCATAGTTGGTTTGGAATCACGGTTTTTAGCCAACTCCCTTAGGTGAACTGCCAAAGGTTCGCCAACCCGGTTATAGCCCCGGATATCGGTTTTTCGTCTTCTCACTTTGGTGGGAAAACATCTCCGCCACGAAGTAGTGAGTAGGGCTCCCTCAGCAGACGCTAGTACAGACGCTTGGTCGTATGGGAGCATTTCGCGAGGTACAAAGGAATAGTGACCAGCCGCAACCCCAGACACCCTCCCCGACTATAGTAAGGCTTTGGGAGGCCGGTAGATCCCGACGACTTTTCACTACTCCGTTGTGAAAGCATTCAACATCTGTGGTGTTGGGGCATGTACTACGCATGTCAACAGATAGGTTGCCACGGCGAGCAATGTTCACCGAGGCAAGTAGTGGATGGAATAAAGCCAAGGGTGGTCCAGCTAAGACCTGGCACGAGAGTAAGAAAACCCTGACGAGGGGACTGAGTCACATAGGTCCCGTTCGGCTCCCTGGATGGGGACCTCGGGATGATCGTAACCGATGGTTAGAAACATTGAGTGATATGGCTGAGTGTCGTAAGCAGTAGTGTTCATGCATATTCTCAATTTCTTCGCTGAAATTCACTGAAATTCTCCATTTTCTGTTCGATTCTACGTTCAACTTTTCTGTCCTCTCCTATTCTTCATTCCAATTGGCAGCCAAAAAACAGCAACCAAAACCGGCATCCGAATGTGCATGGCTAATGGTTGCACAAACTGAACTGAACTCAACTGGTGTTTATTAATGACTTCCATGGTTATCGTGTACATGGAAGAAAAATACGCCGGTGAACCTGATGGCAAACTGAGAAGATTAACGAGAACCTTATTGTTTCACGTTCATGAATCATAGCAGCCCGATGTGTTCACAACGGTATGTTTCGCGGTTAGTTGGAAAATCTTTCGAGTGTTTAATACAAGCACTCTACACGAAGGGCATCTTAGCCAAGGTTTCAGTTTCAGTTTTTACAACCGTTAATCATGCACTTTAGTGCGCCGGTTTTGGTTGCCCATTTGGATAAAAGAGCGAAATGTCGAAGCAAATTCAAGCGGAAGATGGGGAATACATATAGGGTGGTGTTAGGAAAATAACGAGTGGATGCACGAGCTCCACTGTTTGCGACACCCAAACATATCACTCAGTGTACCTAACCATCGGTGACCATCATCCCGAGGTCCCCATCCAGGGAGCCTAACGGGGCCTATGTGACCTAGTCTCCTGGTTAGGGTTTTCATACCCTCTTGCCAGGTCTTAGCTTGACCGCCCTTTGTTTCTTTTTTTAATCGCTACCAGCCTTGGCAAACATCGTTCGCCGTGGCAACCTATCTGGTGACATGCGTAGCACATGTCCCAACCAGCGTAATCTATGAAGGTCGATCACTTCCTCTAGTGGACGACCGGGACTGCCTAAAACTCTACGCCTAACCTCAGCATTGCTAGTTCGGTTACCCCACCAGACACGTGCAATGCTACGTAGACAGCGGTGTTCGAACACCGACAATCTATTTTTATCCTGTTCCTTTAGTGGTCAAGTCTCTGCACCGTAGAGCAGTACTGGCCGAACTGCTGCAGCATACACTCGACCAAGCCAAGGTAGCCAAGGTAGAGAAATCGACAAAGTTGTCAACGTATCCCAGAAATCTGGAAGCTCCAAATATGCACAGATCGTAAACCAGTGAACAAATTAACGAAAACGGAGCGCCTTATATGGCTGTTTTTAATGATATAGCCAGAATTGTTTCATGTTTGTTGTTTTACAGTCTTGGCACGTGTAGTCAGATGAATCTCAGAATTATCTGACTAATTTCAGCACGCCTTTAAGACGATGTCATTAGAAGACTACCATTTGGTGTAAAGGCGTTCAGTGAGATTTTTCAAAAGCAGGTTTCACGGGCAGTTAATGACTTGCCTGGTGTCCTACGTGAGGTCGATGATGTACTACTTTCGGGTAAACATCTGGAGGAACAAAACGTGCGGTTGGAAAGTTTTCTACACTCCTTTGGAGGTGATATGGATGTCAATTCATGACTGCTTTGCCGTGCAACTCCATGTGACTGGCCTAGAAGACTTCAACTTTGAAGGTGCCGTTAACTATCTCATTGTTTATGGGCAAGCGGATCTTGACATACGAGGTCCGCTTTCATGATAGAAACCTGAAAATTATCCTTACAGCTGAAGGAGTAGATAACTAAAGATGGGGCCAGTGTGGATAAACTGTTTTTATTGGATGTACTCATCACTGGTGAGTCTATCAATTCAGCTTTTCAGTTTCTACAACAATTGAAATGCATCTTCGTGTGCCGGTTTTCGTTGCCATCTTTTGGTTGTCCATTTGGATAAAGGAGCAGAATGAAAATCGGAATGCCAGTACTTGAGTCAAGGAGAATATATTAAATGCATACAGACTAAGGTTGCAAGGACCAGCAGAAACACGAGCGTCACTGCTTATGACACTCAGCCATTTCAAGCAGTGTCTCGAACCACCGGTTACCATGATTTCGGGGTCCCCATCCACGGAGCCCAACGGGACCTATGTGATGCAGTATCGTAGTTAGGGTTTTCATGCCCTCATACAAGGTCTTAGTTTGACCGCCCTTGACATTTTACCATCCGCTGCCTACCTCGTCGAACATCGCGCGGTGTAGCGACCTACTTGGTTACATGCGCAACACATGTTTCACCAGCGCAGTACATAGAGGACGATCGCTTGCTCCAGTGGACGGCCGAGATCAATTGAAAATCCGTGCCTAACCTCAACATTACTTGTCCGGTTGACCCACCAGACTCGTGCAACGCGGTGATGACGGCGATATCCAAAAACGGACAGTCCAATTTTATCCTGTTCCCGTAACGGTCAAGTTCCTGCACCGTATAGCAGCACGGACAGAATTGCTGCAGTATACACTCAACCTTACACAGCCGGCCAGATGTAACGACAGTGCCACTGATGTCTAAGTTTGGTAAATGTCAACCGAGCCCACACTTCATCTTTGGTGCGTGATTTAGGTGAGGTATAGATGCCCAGCTGGCAAAATTTGTAAACTACTATTTCTCCAGGTACAGTAAGGTTGGGTGCTGGCCAAAGCCAATCCTGTTGTAACACTTCACACTTTCAAAATGTAAAACACGTGTAAAACGTGTCTAAACTGGCACTCAAGCTAGCCAGAAAAGCTAACAGATCTTACCTAATGGGCTCGTATTTCGGTTTTTCTTCCAGATTTCTTTCAATGGACCTCTGGGGGCATCTCGTTTACTTGAGAATATTTTTAATCTGACCATGTTCATCTGTGTCCCACTCTGACACTAAGTGGCCAGGATTTAGTTATGGTGGATTACTTTTCCTACTTAGGTAGTTACGTGACCAATGACGGTAGTGCAGCAAAGGAGATAACCGCCCGCGTTTCCAAGGCTCGAGCAGCATACGCAGGACTGAAACACCTTTGGCGTAGACGCGACGTTTCGCTGAAGTTGAAAGGTCGTGTATATTGTGCTAGCGTTCGTTCAGTCCTGCTTTATGGTTGTGAGACCCTGAATTTGCGAGTAGAAGATATCCGTCGACTAGAAGTTTTCTATTATCGGTGTTTACGCAGTCTAGCCCACATTGGATGAAGCGAACGGGTTAGTAACGTGGAGTTAACCCGTCGTGTGTTCGGGAGTCTATCAGGTATAAACCTGCTGGCACACCGAATTCAGATTACTAGGCTTCGCTGGCTTGGGCACGTGTTGCGTATGCCCAGCCATCGTCTGTCGCACCGCGCTAATCCGGGCTGGAGAAAACCGCGTGGAGGTCAACATATGACGTGGAGACGAGACATGAAGAAATTCACAGCGACATTAGGTAGAGTAGGTGTCTCTCGCCTTCTAGGTTTGGGCCCGAAAGACTCCACAACTGGTTGGTTGGAGATATTGAAGGATATGACATCGAACCGACAACAGTGGTGTTCTTGTTGTCGTTTCTTGTCAGGTCAGAATGCTTGAAACGGTATGTATGCAGAGTTCGATTGCGTACTGTGTTGACCATAGAGGTTCACCTTCCCCCTCCCACAAAACAGGTGCAATCCCTGTCCACCTTAAATTCAACCACTAACCTTGTATGCATTGCGAGTTTGGCAGCGATCAGTGGAGTTCGCCTCACTGTATTTCGCTCTTCGATGATGATGATGAAGCGCATTACATGAATATATATTTTCACACGCCNGGGAGTCTATCAGGTATAAACCTGCTGGCACACCGAATTCAGATTACTAGGCTTCGCTGGCTTGGGCACGTGTTGCGTATGCCCAGCCATCGTCTGTCGCACCGCGCTAATCCGGGCTGGAGAAAACCGCGTGGAGGTCAACATATGACGTGGAGACGAGACATGAAGAAATTCACAGCGACATTAGGTAGAGTAGGTGTCTCTCGCCTTCTAGGTTTGGGCCCGAAAGACTCCACAACTGGTTGGTTGGAGATATTGAAGGATATGGCATCGAACCGACAACAGTGGTGTTCTTGTTGTCGTTTCTTGTCAGGTCAGAATGCTTGAAACGGTATGTATGCAGAGTTCGATTGCGTACTGTGTTGACCATAGAGGTTCACCTTCCCCCTCCCACAAAACAGGTGCAATCCCTGTCCACCTTAAATTCAACCACTAACCTTGTATGCATTGCGAGTTTGGCAGCGATCAGTGGAGTTCGCCTCACTGTATTTCGCTCTTCGATGATGATGATTACTAGATACGCGTTTACGGTACAATGTTACATAAGGCTCAATACCCGTGAAGCATGGCAGCGTGTTCGTGGTCATACTGTCGTACACCAATGGTGTCCCCGACAAATACTTCAAAATTCGTAGTAATTATTTGCTTACTGACAAATAGGTTAGTAGATGATAATTTTTTGCGAAATTTCCATGAGCATAGATATTTAAAATTTCCCATTTACATTGGTTTCGAACAGGAAGGTAATCGCGGTGAGCGAGTGGCTTAGACCACAGACATCTCACTGTTTGTGTTCTTAACCCACCACCGTTGCTACAGTGTACCTGCTTTTTGGCAACCTTTAGGTGATCGCGTCTCCTTTTCTAAACAATGATTTTGCTATGGTTGTACACCAAATGGACGAAAGAAAAATCATCATCTCCACATTCATTTGAGTTGACTGGCTGAAATGCTCAGCAAAGCCAAGAGAAACATCAATACAAAACTGTCGAACCTGCAGAGGACCTCATCCCACAGACAGACAAACTACCAATGTACATAAAACTTATATCGTCCTTCGACACCACGCCCCGAACAACTAACTGGTGAAATACCTCCTCCACTTATTACGTTCATCCAACCCAGAGGATTGCAACATCAAACGCTCTGCTATATTCCTGTATCTATTATAAGGACTAACGCTGGAACTAAACGAAATAGTGTTCCTTGAAATTACATCGCTGCTTAAAAACAAAGATGAAAGTAGCTCTGGACAGCATACAATACATGCTAAGAAACAACACCCTTTTCCAAGAAGGATAACAGATCAGTGACTGAAATTATGGAGCTTGAAGAATTCTGCATGAAAACAGATCTGCAGTTTGACTAATAAGTATATCGACAAGAACAAGGTACTTCAATGGGATCAACGATCTTCGGCCTGCTAACAGACACGGCGATGAAACAATTTGAATAACCGTTCTCGTCTCTTAATCCGATATGAAAACTAAATTTTTGTGGTGCTACCAGCAGCAAGAACTGAATAAGTCCATGTTCACCTAAATAGAGTTATGCCAAGGATAATATTCACACAAGTGGAGGAAAGCTGCTTGAGTTCCCTTCCGTGGACATCCTCATCACCAAACAGAAACAGAAATCTTTTTGTACAGGAAACCGACAACGACCTATCAGTTACTGAACTACGATAGCAATTATCCTGTCATGTGAGAAGCAGTGCGTGCACTTTGTCCCATCGTGCCGACGCATATTGTAGCACTAGAGAACTCCGATATCAAGAACGATCATATCTATCCCAGCTGTTCCGTACAAACGGATACCCGAAAAGAGTAAAAATGAAGAGCAACGGACGAAGAAAATGAAACTTTTACTACCATAAATGCATGCGGTGTCAGAAGACACCAATGGAACTCTTTGCCACTTGGGTGTCATTACTACCGACAAATCAATATGCTCTGAACCGCTTGGTGATCGAGGTATTCAGGTATGATACGTGTTTTGCATCATCAAAGTGCAAAGTGCTTGTTCAAGACTGGCAGGAATCTGTGCCTGTACTCACTCTCAATGGTGATCAGCTTGAAAGAGTTGGGAGTTCCAAGTACCTCGAGAGCTAGATCGCAGCTGGAAGTGGTGTTGGGGACATCCGATCACAACAAAGCGAAAGAAGCGTTTACCAACTTATGACACCTTTTTTTATAGCACACCAGTGTGTGATGAACAGCAGACGGGGTAAACCTCATAGTCACTAGGACCTCCTGTTCAGTGATGGAAATCGGTGACCTAAAGCTTGAAGTGACGAACCACATAAGACCCCGATAGGTTAGACGTGGTATTGAACCGGGTGACAGCAAAGCTGTAAACACCGGATGACAACATTGGCAAAGGACGATTTCGATGGCTTAGATACTGAAGTTTTTTATTTAAATCCTAAGAAAGTCTCCTCGAATTCGGGCGTACTAAATATATTGATTGTAATTAACACCTATAGGTACGGGACTGTTATCCCTTTACAAACTTCGTGGGTTTCATTTTTGGAAATAACGCATCTGACAATCACACTGCGACCACGGATTGCAAGTGCGAATGGTGGACTCTATATGCGGTCAAATAGACGCATAAAACTGCTAGGGACAACCACGGTTTACCGGTTCTGCCACAATGACCCGACAAACAACACTCTCCTTGGTGTAGCACTCGCTCTAAACAAGAAAGTCGATCGTGGTGTACTCGTAAGCTCTCGACCGAATCGATTTCGTCGCGAAGTTCATCGGGTTTGAGATGAATTCATTAGAAATTAAGGCGTTTTTCACCAGAATTTTGCCGTCAGTCAAGCAGTTGTCCATCGTTCAAAAACTAGGCTCCGTCTGATTGGTGAATGGAAAAGCGAAGATTGACGAAAAAGCTTCGCTGAAGCTACGGCCGACACTATGAACTCGCAGTGAAATCAGTCTTTGCGTTAAAGTTCGTGAGGCCATTCACCCCGTATCCTATTTACCTACATGTACAAAACCCGGTCTGAGTCGAGGATGCCATATCAGAAGTATCCGACAACTAGTCAAAATTAAATGGAGCAACAGCATCCAGTGAATGAGAGGATGTTAGAGCATTAGTGAACTATACATCCACCAAAGAAGTAGTCGGCTGCAATTGTTCAACCATGTCCACAGGCGACCCAAGACAGAAATAACCAAACAATGCTGATCTATGTCACGGTTGACGTTGCCGCCTTTGAACAGTTCAAAATATGGACCAGCACCAACGAGAAAGACGTAGAGGTCCTATGTCTCTGCTTAGTGTACCGGGTCCGGCAATTTTTTATTACACACTAGTGTGTGATGAACAGTAGTCGGGGTGGGAACCATAGTCACGAAGACCTGCCGTTCAGTGATGGTAACCGGCAACCTAGGGCCAGGGGCTTAGAGTGGCGATCCACATAAGGCCCCGCTAGCTCAGATGTAGTACCGAATCGGACGACCGCAAAGCTACCTACCATCACAGCTACGTAGAACACCTGGGCTACGATTTGTGCTGAGTTAATTTCAAAGGGCCACTCCTAGTCGGCAACAATCGTGATATCCATACAGCCGATTTATCCTCTAACAGGAGAAGGTACCGTTACAGTGAAGGCAGTACCCGACCACTAACCCTACACTATCGCGCGACTGCTTTGTTTGTTGTCTTTCGGCTGCATATTTTGTAAACTCATGAGGAAGGCGTGAATAGATGTTAAAAAGGTTCAGAGCACTATCAAAATACAAAGATAGACGGTAAGTAGACCAGTTGTACCTAAGAAGTGAGCAGATGCAAGAGCATTATTTCATAATTTAGTGTACATAACGATTAATAAGGTCGATCATGAAGTTCTCAGCCAGAAAACCTAATGAGATCTATAAGAGCGAGTTCCTAAACTGAAATTATCATACTGCCATGTCACATTTTACCTTGACTATATTGGGCATTGTTCCAGCTGCCGCTTTCCTCGGCAGACAGTCTGCAAAGATATCTGTGCGAAGACGGGTGTAACACAAAGATTCATACTTTGATAATGCATAACAGCACATGCGCCAAAATCTCTAGGGTCATTCAATACGATAGATGAGAAAGCAAAATATCCTATTCTTTGGTCGAAGACCAAAAAACAACATACCTTGCAGTAACTTGTCCAACTCTTTGGATCCGGTGGTCAGTTGGATGATCTCCGATCGTTTCTGATGAAATTCAGTTGCAGTTGTAAAACCAAAGGGAACCAACTTCTGCGCGGCTTCCTAAACATTATGACATGACTCATAGTAACAAAAGCGAATATTTACCGTGATTTTATCGGCTTTGACTTCGCTTATCCCCTTGATGGCGAGTAGTGTCTTTTTGGGCACAAACTGGATACTTTCAACCGTGTGAAATCCAGCCTCGCGTAATTTTTTAATATCCGCAGCGGCAATACCAGCGCTCTGTATAAAAGTAAACAGGCGCACAAAAGGACAATACCACTAAGAAAATGTCAATTCGCGCTTAAGTGATGCACGACAAACCTACAACCAGGTGCTCTAGGAAGAATGGTTAATGTTAAACAAAATACGACAAAAGAAACAAAGGGTTGAAGCTGGAAGATGACGACGGCACTCGTATATCTGACCTACTTTAATCGTTAATCGGATTGCTGACAAAGTGAAGTATTTCAGCTGAATAATGAACGGCAAGAAAAGTTGCTGTCCGGAGGTTCAACCGACACATTCAAAAGAGTGTAACGGGTATTCGATGTTTCACGTGCTCAGTTGCCCCTTTTGACGTGCCTTCCAGATCAACATGATCTACACCATCTATGACCTTTTTGTCTTTACGACGTACAGTAATTCACCAGTTATCCCACCAAAACATTCATCGACTTTTGGTTTGATCCAAAATATGCACATAGTATGGCCTGGATTCTCGATGACGGTTTGTTTATCCCCTAATACGCTCTACCTTGGTATCGTGTTGTTTCGTGTTTCCTTGGCAATCTAATTTGACCGTACATCTTGCTAGCCCTCTGTGCTCATCTTCCCGCCTTGATATCTCTAAACCGTGAAACTGGGCCAACCTCTGCAATGACCGATACCCGTTTTCGTTACCGAGCCGGTGTTTGGAGATTCCTATCTCTTAAATACTGTTATCTTTGTACATTCCTTTTGGTGACCGCTTCGTGAATGTGACTATCATCGTCGTCGTCATCATCATCGTCATCATCGTACAGCAAGATACGGTGAAGCGAGCTTCACTGATCGCTGCCAAGCTCACAATGTACACAAATCAAATGATAAAGCATAAGATGGAGAGGGATTGGGCCTACTTGGAGGGAGGCAAAGGAAAATAACCTCTTTGTTCAATGCACAGAGTACACAATCTAAGTGTTCATGAATACCTTTTTCAAGCATTCTGCCTTGTTAAGAAATGACAACAAGAGTGCCACTGCTGTCGGTCAATCGCCATATCTTTTGATGTCTCCAGTCAACCAGTTGTAGAGTCTTGCGGATCCCAACGTGGAAGACGGGAGACACCGATTCTACCTAATCGCTCTGTGCATTTCTTCATCCCTCGCTTCCACGTCATGTGTTGACCACCACGCGGTTTCTTTCAACCTGGAGCCGTAACTGCGAATAAGGCGCAGTGCGGCAGACGATGGCTGGACATGCGTAATACGTGTCCTAACCAGCGAAGCCGAAATAATCTGAATTC
>UZAN01058765.1:0-11821 GCA_900618425.1 Echinostoma caproni
CAATAGTGAGTTTGATTTTTAAGGCTTTTCCTAGAGGTTACCTCGGCTGGCCATGAAAGGTTTGCAAGTAAATTGCCAAGCTCGGCAAACAGGTGAAATAGAAGAGTTTACATAGTTTATCTACAATATTAATTTCTACATGCGGTTAGAGACACTGAGTGATATGATTGAGTATCTTAAATATTGCATTTATGCATATCCCGGGTTCTTTGCAACCTCAGTCCAGTGAAATACTATCCTTTCTCTTCCAATCCACTTTCAATTTATCTGTCTTTCTTTTTACTGTTCATCCAAATGCGTAGTTAAAAGACGGCGATTAAAACCAGCGCACGAAAGTGCATGGTTAATGGTTGTACAAACCGAAATTGAAGTGAAACTTCATCAGAATTAAAGTAGTATCTAACGGCTTTGGCTCATTCTTGGGTGTACAAAACCTTTTCGTTCTCGGTGTAGAATTTTCTGCGGCTCGTTTACGCCTGGGTTGATCTAAACCTGTCATGCTTTCTGAATATGGTCTTTGTACCATATCAGCATGCAACCTGAGTGATGTTACTGATACCACCGCGTTGGCTTTATCTATGTAACCGATTATTAATTCCCCTAAATGCTTTTTCGACAACATACTGAGAGTTTCGTGGATTGCATAATCAATTTGAAGGAGTTTTACACACGATAAATTCCAGCGTACTGATATTACAGAGTTTGGATCTCTGCAGACACACCGATACACTTCCAATGTACTCTCTTCAAAAACGTTGCACATTGTGCCTCTGGTCACCTTTCCCGCCTGGTTTGTTGAAACGCAGGAGTTTACCCTTTTTATCTAGAAAACAAACAAAATGTGAACTGCTTAAACCACTTTAAAAAATTAGTGTAATATAGGGTTTGGCTGAAATGGATACCAAAGGCCACTTGGACGTAGAAATGTAAATATTGGTTTTCAAGGTGACACTTCGAAAACTATTGAAAAGTTTGATATATACCCTTATCCAGGTAATTTATTATCTAGATTTTACGATAGTGAGCTTGGATTGGCCCATTCAATTGTCAAGAAGCACCAGACACTCTCGATGGTCTTGCGTGTGGGTTTCACTTCTTGCCAGATCGTTGATTCCCCACAAGTTCATGCATGTACATGCGGTGGAAATGTTATTGTGTAGATTATCGGAAAAGTTGGGTAAGAATCACTGTTATGTACCGGGCATTTCAGTTTAGTTCACTGATAGCCGATTTAACACAGCGATAACGAAAGTACCACCAGGTGATGGTGATGATACTCCCCTCTCCCTCCGAATGGCGTCATCGGGAAGCAATGATGAAAGGGGGCTTTTATGAAACGAATACCCTACTAACTTCTGAAAAGGTGCAACAGTGAACCGTAGTATGGGTTTAGCTCTTTATAATATCTACTGTAAGCAATAATACTCACAGTCCATAGATTCACTATCATGAATCTTTGTTAATTGATGAATTCATTCACTTTTTTGTAGAAACATTTAATAATTAGTTGTTTTACAAGTCAATAACATGCTTCGCATAAGGAAAACCGCTATACAGGCTACCTAAAGTGACCCATAACTGCTTTGCTCAACTACATATGATAAGACAAAAATATCGAGGACATCATAAATGTACAGCACAATACACAAACCATTATTTTTGTGTTCACACTTTTCCCTTTTTATTTTGTCTAACTTCGAAAATCAAAAATTTCAGTGTTTCGTTCCTGTTGTATCAAAACATAATTTATAAATATCAAGAATCAATTTCTACGCCGCTCGTTAGACATAAAAATGTACTTGGTTTTTGAATATCCTAATACACCTATTTTACATGAAAAGTAACCCATGAAAATATTGAAAGCCTTTTTCTCTTATATTTTTCCTCATTTTTCTGGTGTTCAGTCCCATGAGCACCCGATTTATAAATTTTCATTTAGGAATTTCAGGTAAACTTCAAACCATACCAACTTATTGATTAGTTTAATTATAAATGCTATCACTTTAATCAATAGTGAAAGATTTTGCAATAATCCTTTTCAATTGTTAGGTTTGCTCTTACTACGGTGAACAAAAGGAATCGCCATTCGTTTTAATTATTTAGTGGGAACAGTAAATCTCTTTGTCTATTTAGATTTTTATGTACCATTACCATTTATAACAACATTACCATTGTTATCGTACTGATAATGTTTGATATTTTTTAATCCAAAAATCGATGGTATTACTTCATTTTCGAGACGTCGTTAGATCTAACGTATACGTCAACATCATCTAATCACCCTCATCAAGGTGAAGTTGCTCACATTTGGTTGATTGAAAATTTCCGGAGAAACAAAATGGGAAGAGCACACGTTTCGCTGTCCGAACACTAAATACTACAGGCCGCGTGAGCCAAGCTGTGTATAAAATACTTCATAATTCCAACAACTATGTGCGATTAGAGTGAAAAATAATAACAGTATTTACCTGTGCAGTATTATATTTTGGATATTCACAGTGTCATAATAAGATGCTGTCAAACGGAAAGCTTTTCAATATCACCAAAGGAGGCTGTTTTGCGAGTGCACCCGAAATAGGCAATTTACAAAATAGAAGATTCGTTACCTTAGGGGAAACATGGGTGAAATGTCTGTTTCATCCGAATCTAAATAAATGATAGTGAGGGAAATCGATCTGTGCCTTAGTAATACTGTGAATTGATGCTTATGGAAAACAACTTTTGAATGAGAAATAACCGAGTACAGAAGTTTCTCTGTACTCTAATTCGGTATTCACTTCAAATGTTTTCCCCCAGTTGCATCACTAATAACTGTTGTGGTTGTTTTTGGTATCAGAAGAAACACAAACTAAATGGTTCCTAAACACTACTCTGATAAACCATATAAACAGAACCATGCGTGGAAATAAATTGTGGATTTAGCTTCATTACAATCAAATTAATTTTAATGTTTAGTGAAACGAAATATGACGTTCTTTGGTTTATCAGCTGAATGGATGTTTGAATGGCGAAGCATTTATTGTCTTTATGAGAAAAATCAAAGCTGGAAAGTGTAACATCATTTTACAATGTAAAAATAATTAAATTTCCCTTTGTTTTTGTTCACTGTCCAATTGCAGTAATGCTCTCCAACCGTCTCGTTAGATTCCACTCATAGTGTTAATCATATTGAGCGAAAAAAGTAAACTATTCGAGCCTCAAAAAACGATGGTCAATACAGCTGACTAAAATTGTCACTTCGTAATACTCTTTAAATATTCCAGTTTACTGCTTATCCCAATGAGTGGCGTCTTATGTGGTTCACGCTCCAGGTTTCGGTTATCATAACTGGACAATAGTTTCTCGTAACTATGTTATTTATCCCTTGTTGCTGCTGATGCAAAACAAAGAGATGTTCAGATATTTGACTGAGGACAAGTTTCACTTTTGAAAGTATATTTGAAAACACGATACGTAGCGGATGGTTGATGATCACGAGTGATCAAAATACAATCGTACGTGACATTATTGGAAAACCTCAACCGATGCTCATGATACTACACACATGATCAGACTTTCTGGATCAAATCAGTGACCAAAATGTTGAGATGGAAAGCGTCACACTACAATGTAGGTTTAATAATTGGGGAAACTGAAACCAATCATTTATCATCCCCATAGAAGTGTATTTGTTAATAAATATTTTCATGCAATATGGAAAAGACAAGTGGTAAACGTTGGGTTTGAGGAATACGCTGAGAGACTGTATGAAGATAGGAGTGGAAATTCAAGAGTTTTTCTTGTACCCTTTCTGTTGTCATTCAAGAAATCTCGACGAGATATATGAATTTTTATCTGAAAACGGATTGAACACTTACAAGTACAAAGATCCTCATGAACCGGGATTAATAGTGGAGAGTGAACTCATTCAAAGGATACCAGGTTTTTCAACAACATTTCCAAGTAAAGAAAAAGGTAAGCATTTCACGCTGAGTGTAACCTAAGGATTTTCAAGTTGTGCATATGAATTTAAAGTTAGGAACAACCTTTCTTTATTATACAGCCTAACAGTATCAGCTATTTATACTAAGTAGTAGACTTTGTCACCAAGTTCGGTTGTGTTGTTTAAAATTATTACATATTTATGCAAAGGGTATACAACTGCGGTATTCGGTAATGGTACTGGCAATCTGAACTAGTAATAATCCGCGCGAACGGACTCCAACCGAACTAAACCTTAACAAGAATCCATCGTATCATTCCCAAATGAGCATGTTGATCGACTGATCAATCTTTCTTGACGTGGCTCCTTTCTTACGCGAGCGATCGAGGTGGATTACCGCTGTGTTTGTTGAAATTCTCCTGAAGTGCATTCAGCAGACTGTCATTGCCATAATGTTTTCGTGGGGACAAACAGCCAGTCAGACCCCCCCTCCAGATACGTTTATCTTTGATCGATAAGTCGCTAAAGTACATTTATTATGAGAAATCGGTTTATTCCCACTGGACGGACATTATAACAGACACGGTCTATAGGTGACTGCTGCTGGTGAAGCACTTTTTGGGGTCCCCGTTGAATTCGAACGGTGAATTCACGTGAAGTAACAACGCAATAACTTGCGATTGATACAGCACAACCAGAAGCAGAACCCCAGTGAATACGAAGTGGTACTGTATTACGCGCAGCATTTGTACGTTTGTGTAACTGAGCGTATCTCATAAACCCGTCATGACCAGACTGCATCTTGACGTGGTGTGATGGCTTGCGCGCCTCCNTGCGCACCTCCGTGACCCTGCGAGCCACACAAGATGGCTTTTCACAGCTGTAGATCCAATTATGCCTGGAAGGTCAACGGGTAAAGGCCAGACGAAGATCGGTCTCACAAGGCCAACTGCTTGGGCACCTCCTGGCTTCTTTTTCTATCTACATCCGCCCCTGGAGAGGTCACCCCAGTAAATAAACACGGTGAGGGACAGTTTAGATGAACGTAGGAGCGGAGTACCTGGGACTTCCTCTCAACAGATAATCAATGCACCAGTGAAAAACACACTAAACCAAAACCCTTGCGTGACAGATCTCCATAAGCTCCCAAACGGGTGCTTCGTTCAGGCTTCCGCGTTGGGTTTATGCCCCACTGCCTTATAGGTCAGACTTTTGACTCGACGGCTTCGGTTAGGGTTCCCAAAGAAAAACCGCTTCGTCGGAGTGGGCAAAAGCGAAGTATGCCATGTCCCAAAGTCTTAGGTACCCATCTTTCTCAACAGTCTACTTCCTCTTCTCACTCCCAAACCTTAGGAGATGCACCTGGTTTGCGCTACCCATGAGGTATCACTCAGCGTTTAACTAATGAGGTCAACAACTCAGAGCTTATCAGATTTTTAAAACCAAAATCTCCGTTTCACTTAGCCGTGTTTATTGTCTACACACTCTACCAGATCGATCAACAAGCTGCCTTGACCAGAACCCTTTAAACCTTACATTTAGATGTATTCTTTATCTCCGAAACATGCATACAAGACTCTACTTCAATCATCTCCCTGCGTTCTCCAGATCCAACCTCATCCTTACGCTTCACTCTCCGTGCGTCAGGCGATTCGGCATCCGAAGCTCGCGGTGTTGCTGATGTTGTGATTGCGCTAAATGTCAAGGCCGAGCGTTCACTTCTCCATTGGATCCCGGCTAACAGCTCACTTTGTGCCATACGTCTAGATGGTTCAGTACTAGTCAAGAGCTACAGAACGACACGTCGATGCATATTTGTCGTATCCGTCTATGCAACGACTGATTGCGGTTCGTCATGAATGAAGAATGAGTTCCGCAAGGACCCCTCTCAACTGCTCTAAAGTGCTTGGTCAACGGACATCGTGGTGGTCCCTGGAGACTTCAATGCTCAAGTGGGATCCCTGGACGAATCAGAGAGTCCTCTTGGCGGACCACATGCAATCCCAGCTAACCGGGTTGACAACGGAGAACGCCTACTCCAACTTTGAGCTGACCACGAACTGTTTCTGTCAAACACCAACTTCTCGTACAAGAAACGACACCGCTTTACATGGAGACCACCAACCTCTTCACAGCGCTGGACTCAAATCCACCACATTGGCATCAGCCACCGCTAGTGAGGATCGATTGAAGACTTCCGCTCCTACTGGTCAACACCCGTGGATACGGACCACGCTCTACTACGAGCGAGATTCTCCCTACGTCTAGTAAACAAACTCAGAAAAGCCACCGAAAACGGATGCGCACAATACAGGGTCAGCAATGGTTGCAAATCAGCCTTGGAAGCGGAGCTATCAGATCGTCCCTCAGCACAACCATCAGCTGGAGGACTCAGTGATCACTGGACCGCAATCAAGGAAGCAATCCAAATGTCAATCGAAACCACATCAAATTCTGACTCGTGATCGAATAAAAAACGATCGACCTCCCCGTCTTCGGTTGCCCTGCTGGACGCTCGCAAAACCATTCCTTTGGATTAAAAATACGACATAGTGCGACAATCCCTCAAACGACAGCCCATAAAGAGTCTGAGGAATGACCGCGAGAAGTTGTGGCTAGGAAGGTGTAAAGAGTTGGAGAAGGCTGCGGCTATCAGTAATAGTCGCACTCTTTTCCGATTAATTAGGAGTACAGGTCCAAGGAAAGCAGGGATAAGTGAGGTGATTAAGGAGTCCGACGGCACACTTATCCATATTCAGCATCGCCGCGTTGAACGTTGGGTAGAACATTTCAAGGCACAGTTCAGCTGGTCCCCGTCGACACAAGACCTTCTCTACCCGATTCAACTGTGCAAACACTGCCAGTTGACATCAGTCCTCCATCTGAAGTGGAGGTTTCCCGAGAAATAAGCTGTCTCAAATGGCATAAGTTTTCCGGCCCCGACGGGTTGTTTCCATCGGTTTTTGAAGATGGAGACTCACTCTTGGTTTTGGAGTTAACGAAACTCCTGGGCTCAGTGTGGGAGAGGAAACGGGTTCCAACTGAATGGTGTGAATCGATGATCAAACCGATTTACAAGAAGGGCGACAGGTCCTCTTGTGAAAACCACAGAGGAATTAGTTTAATCAACATTGCCTCTAAACTTCTCGCCGGCATCATACTCCGTCGATTGTCTGCCGCACGTAAAAGATACACACGTGAGTAACAGGCTGGCTTTAGACCTGGTCGAGGTTGTATCGACCACATCTTCACTCTTCGTCAAATCCCAGAACAACAACTCTTCTTTTCGTAGACCCACCATTTCTATCTTCCTCGACCTGAAAGCGGCTTTCGACTCAGTCGACCACTCTAAACTCTGGCGCTGCCTTTCTCTGAAGGGTGTGCCCGAGAAGTGCATTTCAATATTACAATCCCTCCACAACTGTATTGTATTGTATTGTATTGTATTATAGATGACTTCTGCAGGCAACTATACCCACATTTTAGCCAAAAATGTGTTCACCGTTACAATGGGATAAAAATGGATTCAAAATTCGTATACAACAATGATAAAACTAAATGGTGTTCATCTTTGTAGATTTAAGATTAGTTCGTTACCGATCCTTGCTGTGTCAGTGAGAATACGAGTCAGATAGGGAACCGTTGAGTTGCGATAAATGTTTATGCGAGCGGGTAAGCAGCGAAAATTGGATCGGGNAAAAATGTGTTCACCGTTACAGTGAGATAAAAAAATGAAATTAAAATAATATATAACAATGACGAAACATAAATAGGTGTTCATCTTTGTAAGTTTGAAATTAGTTCGCTACGGATCCTTGCTGTGTCAATGAGAATACGAGTCAGATAGGGAACCGTTGAGTTGCGATAAATGTTTATGCGAGCGGGTAAGCAGCGAAAATTGGATCGGGTTTGACCCGTGGGAACGGTAAGCAGATAAATCGGGTTTGAGCGGATGACTGGAATCATTGAGTATCTTCTGAGCGAAGTTCTCACATGAAGTGATATGTAAATTACACAATTTTGTGGTCAGACTGTTTAAAGGAATAAGATGAACACGGCTGATAATTACCAAACTTCGACGTAGAGTAATGCAATCCTTTTTAAGTAGTTCAGGGAAAATAACGGGCGAACAATAAAGTATGCCTGGAAAAATACATTGATAAACAAAGGAACATACAATTTCATGTCTGACGCAAAATTGACGAAGCTTGCGTACTTGAAAAGATAAGTGACAGTCTACCAACACAAGCAAGCACATGAGAGGACCACCGTAGATTGCCATCTATGGTGACTCCCAGGTATTTGGTGGTATGTGTTCTGGTGACGGGTATGGAGTTGATGACTGAGGGTTCCGAGGGATAATCCGATCGGTAAAGACTGAAAATGCATTCAAAGGATTTATTCAACCGGAGACCGGATTGATTCGAGAATGATTGTACTAGTAGTAAATTGTCGGAAAATGATTCTATGTCCGATTGGTTTGAAATAGCTTAACATAAGACAACGTCATCTGCATACCTAAAGGTCTTGGCTGGTGGGATTGAGGGTAGGTCACTGATTACAGTTGAAAATAAGAAGGGAGAGAACACAGCACCCTGAAGGACTCCAGAATTATTCACTAATGGTTTTCAAGTAGTGCCGTTTGCTTTCGTTCTTTGAATCGTTCCTGTGAAATAATGATCTTTTAACCATAATGATAAGTTGGTGGGGCAACCGAATGACTGTAACTTTTGCAGAAGAAGAGATCGTGGAACGGAATCAAAAACGGAAGAATAGTCAAGGAAAACACAACGAACAGACTTTTGAGAATCATTTAAAGATTCGCATATCAATTGAATCACTGAAGACACGGCATCTAAGGTGCATCTATTTGGCTTGTACGCAAACCGGAGGAGGTCATTGGGAGCAATGATACCAGACTGCAAGCGGGTGAGAATAGCTGAACCCGAGTTCGAGCTGACGGCTCTTTTTCACCCGAGTTCACGACAGAAGGTGTTGTTCGACAGGGTTACCCTCGTTCTCCGTTTTTTTAAACCTTGCCATAGATTTAATTCTTGAAACAGTCGTATCCTCGTGCGAGGATAGCGGTATTGATTTTCTCCCGGGTGGCAGACTGTCTGATACAGAATATGCAGACGACGTTGTGCTACTAAATGAAGATCCAGATAAGTTGCAATCTTTTCTGGATAGTTTGAGTGCTAGTATAGCGATGTTCAGTATGCGTTTTGCACCTTCAAAATGTAAAATATGGCTCCAAGATTGGGTTGGTCCAGTCTCCAACCTCACTCTGACCTGGGAAGTAGTGGAGGAAGTAGACAGGATTTGCTACCTGGGCAGCTATAACTCACCTTGCGATCGCATCACAGATGAAGTGTCGGCGCGCATACAGAAGGTTCGGTTTGCATTTGCCAGATCGAGACATCTGTTGCGCCGTGGAGACATCTGGCTGTCTGTGAAGGGTCGAGTATATGCTGCAGCAGTTCGACCAGTGCTGAGTTTACGATGCAGAGACTTCGCCATTACGATAATAGGATAAAAATAGATTGTTGGCGTTCGAACACCGCCGTTTACGTAGCATTGCACGAGTCTGGTGGGGAAACCGGACGAGCAATGCTGAAGTTAGGCGTAGAGTTTTGGGTAATCGAGGTAGTCCACTGGAGCAAGTGGTCGACCTTCATAGATTATGGAGGTTGAGATATGTGCTACTCATGTCACCAGATGGGTTGTAACGGTGAGCGTTGTTTGCCGAGGTAGGTATTGATTGGAAAAAGATCTAGGGTGGTCAAACTAAGACTTGACACGAGGGTATGAAAACCCTGACCAGGAGCCTGGCTTATATAGGTCGCATTAGGCTCCGTGGCTGGGGACCCTGAGGTCATGTTCACCGATGTTCAGAAACACTGAGCAATATAGTTAGGTGTCGCAAACAGTGGAGCTCATGCATCTATTCATTATCCTTGTAACTTCAGTCTATATAACTTCGCTACCTTCCACTTGAATCTCCTGTTAACGAATGTGCATAATTGCAAGAACAGAACAGAACAGTGTCTAAAAAACAAACGAGCTCAATTTTTGTACAACCATCACAGAATAGCAAAAGCTAAGCGGCTAGGGTAAAAATAATAAAAATACACTGATTTAATTGTTGAAAAATAGGCATTTCGTTCGGAATAGTATAAAAAACGGACAATTTTTGCTTTATCTCAACAAGTAAAAAGATTTCTCTTTCCTTCGTATTCCCTGCTTCGCATAATTATTTGGGTAAATATGTCATTTCTTTCTCTTTACTTTGTGATCCAGCAAAATAGTGTTGGTGACTGAACTTCTGGTGCTTTTAGGATTGAGAGACAACCAACTATAGTAGAATAGAATAACATAATAAACTCATTTAAACGCTGCGGCAAAGTTTCACTTGCTAATTGAATGATCACGAGAACAGGCTAATGAGCAAGCTTGTTCTTTATGTTTCATGGACTGAATCAACACGGCAAAACTTAGAATGGACTAAACAGTTTCGGTGAGAGGAATCACATGGTTTGGGAAAAGTGATGAGACCTATGCAGGTCATAACAACTGCACACTAAGCGAAACATCCCTGTTCCCTTTATCTATTTCATCAACACCAGAAAAAATGTGAGCAAAACTGATACTGACCACGTATCCCCGTCCCTCTTTCCTCGCCTATAGTATCACCATTCTCCATCTTAAGAACTAATTATCTTGTTTTTGTCTCTAATGTCCCTTCCTGATTACATCACTTGCTGTGCATGACCTATATTTTCTACCGTATATTACGTAACTCCATCCCTCTCTCGTCTTAGCTCAACCTTCATTTAATCTGCTCATCTCTCGAACGTTTGTCCATTTGACCTTTGTGTTCTCACCCCCACCCACGACTATCACTGTAGCCTTGTCATTATTCTTTTGATCTGTTTGCTCGCCTCTGTCATCGTCACTAACTGAGCTCTAATCGGCCAATCAGACATCTGTATTGTGATCACCTTATATATGTAAACGCCCGATGCGATATATCGAAAAGAAATTTCTTCGCGAATACCGTTTTCTTGTTTTGATGAGCTGTTCAGTACTCGTTAATATTTCAGCCTTTCATGTGCTCCGTGCAAAACGAAATTTACTAAACAGAAGAATGAAAAGAGTAAAGTATGATTGTGATAATTGGCATGATTGGTATGCGCATGTGTAAAGGGTGGGCGGAAGGGGTGAGAAATTACGGTCCAGGTTACGTCACCAGGTGGATGGCCTTGGTGGGACCAGTGTTCTTACAAACTGTTTCTGAGAGAAAAAAGGAGAGAGAGGATATGTGTGGGGATGGATTGCAATAGTCTCAGCTGTTTACATTATTGTGAACTGGACCTCCTGATACAACCTTTCTTTAATCGTGTAGGAGAGCAAGCACCAAATTGACTGATTGGTCTCAGTTAAATGGTTTGGGATTGCCTTAGCTTCGGTCCTTGTCAATACCTGGTTCAAAGAGCACCGCAATGTGATTGGATAGACTCCTCATCACTCTACCAACATGCAGGTGAATTGATAAACGCAAAACGCGGCCGCATCCGAAGACAATCTATTTTTTTCTGCGTAGAAAAGGAAGGCATGGAGTTGACCAGAACCCAGAGTTCGACTGCGAACTAGAATAATCTCACTGCAACATCAGAACACAAGTCCGAAGGCGAACAATTGTTTTTGAATGATCTGCCTGTGCAGATCATATACGGTTATTGAGGACATATTTTCACGCTGGGTCGAAAGGCCATTCGGGATGGGGAGAGGGGAGGGGTGGGGTTAGCCCTATGTGTCTGTGTTCGGGTTAGACTGGTTGTGAGTGGAGTGGTGATGTTAATGATCAATTCGGAGCCTAGGTAAGAGGAGAGCTTGAAC